>CAJUYH010002509.1:0-39562 GCA_910591685.1 Galerucella tenella
CAGGGAGGAGTAGCATCCCCATTAATGTGGAGTCTGACGGTTGACAAGCTCCTGTGTAGTTTGACGGATCTCGGAATATCCTGACAAGGATATGCCGACGATATTGTCATAACAGCCAGGGGGAAAATTCGGAAACACCCTTTGCGATATTGTACAAAAGGGTCTGAACTATACAAATAGCTGGTGTAGGCAAGTGGGACTTAGCATCAACCCCACTAAAACCATCCTAATAGCCTTCACTAAGAAAAGAAAACTCAACCTCAAAACCATAAAACCTGATGGGAACGAGATTGAATGGAGACAAGAAGTCAAGTATCTAGGTTTAACTCTAGACAGTAAACTCCTGTGGAACAAACACGAAAAGGAGATTACATACAAGGCAAAAATGGCTATAATGGTGTGCAGAAATCTAGCAGGAGCAAACTGGAGCTGTAACCCAAAAATCCTAAGCTGAATGTACACTGCCATAGTGAGACCAATCATCACTTATGGAGCCTATTGACGACGAGAGAAAACCTCTCCAAAATTCAAAGACTAGCTTGTATATGCATTACAGGAGCAATGAGAACATGCCCAACGGCAGCCATGGAAGTGATTCTCAACATCACCCCTTTACATATGGTGGTGGAAAGTGTTGCAGAAAGAACAAGATACAGACTAAGTAGAGAGGGAATCGTTAAAAAAAAATACCTCCTCACTTCTTAGAAATCAGACAATCTGGGACATGCCACAAGACGGTATGATGAAAAAATATAACTTTTCATAGAAATTCGTTACGGAAATGAGTAACAAGAAGGAATGGGATCCAAATACCATTACCAGACTTGGAAAGAATGCCATTCAATGGTACACAGACGGCTCAAAAGCAATAGAAGGAACTGGGATAGGAGTGTTCGGGCCAGGAACCAAACACTCTGAAAGCTTGGGAAAAACCCCAAGTATCTTTCAAGCGGAAATCCACGCCATAAGAAAGTGCGCCCAGTTCAATATTGTTAAAGGATACAGAAGACAAAGGATTATCATAATGTTGGATAGTCAAGCAGCCATTAAGGCACTGAGCTCTTGTGTAATCAGTTCCAAAATGGTGTGGGAATGCCTAGACAAACTCAATGAACTAGGCGAGAGCAACATAGTCACCTTACTATGGATTCCAGAACACACTGGAATAGAAGGAAATGAAATAGCAGATGAACTAGCAAAGAGGAGGACTGAAATACCTTTCTAGGGGCCCAAACCCTTTTGCGGAATCAGCCCCAATGTAATATTGGAAGAAATAAGTAAAGCCGAGAAAAAGAGATCTGACCATTGGAAAGATCTAGTAGGGCTTATACAATCAAAGACTCCTCTGGGTGACTACAACCTGTTGAGATCAAAATAATGCATAAATCGAAGTAAAACTGCGCTAAGAGTTTTAACAGGGATCCTAACGGGACATTGTCGCCTGAATGGGCACCTGAAAAAGCTCAAAATAGTGGAGGAAGAAGAATGCAGATTTTGTGGAATGGAAGAAGAAACCTCCATCCACATAATTTCCAACTGCACAGCACTTCAGAATCCTAGAGCACAGCACCTGGGAGATTACTGGATAGAAGAGGAACATTTGCTTAAGTTGAAGCCTGCAGACATCCTAAAATTCCTCCGGGAAATAGGACTAAAGGAACTACTAGTTTCTGAGACTCTCCTCAGAAACTGAGTAGAAGTAAGGGGGCACAATAGATCTTTTAGGTCTCAGTGAATGTCACCCCAAAAATCACACATACATACATACATAGACCTATGACACTTGCAGCTATATACAGCCCACCACGACATAACATAACACAAGACGAATACAACGACCTATTTATAACATTTAATACGAATTACTTGATAGCAGCGACTGGAATGCTATGCATACAATCTGGGGATCCAGGCTAATTACAACAAAGGGCAGAAACTTATTGAAAATTGTGCAACAACATCAAATGAATATCCTGTCCACTGGTGAACCAACCTATTGGCCAGCTGACACCAACAAGATTCCGGATTTGCTAGACTTCGCTCTAACAAAAGGCATATCAAACATTTACTGCGATATTGAACCTAGTTTCGATCTAAGCTCGGACCACAGCCCAATCATTACTTTGAGTACCAAGCCGATTTGGAGAAAACCTCAACCCAGACTCTGCAATAAGAAAACTGATTGGAACCAATTCCAGCAACATATTAATGAAAACATCAAATTAAACTGGCAATTAAGAAATCAACATGAAATTGAAGAGGTACTACAACATATAACAGCATTGATTCAAGAAGCTCGCTACACCAACGAGTGACAAAGTGGTAGATCAAAAATACAATATTACTCTTCATATACAAGAACTTGTCATAGAGAAGCGTAGAGCGCGTAGAAGATGGCAAAACAGCAGAAACATAGTCGACAAAACGCTCCTTAATAATCTTACCCGTAGACTACATAGAGATATTCAAGAAACCAGAAATAACTCTTTCCAAAGATACTTATCGGAACTATCACCGGAGGACCACTCATTATGGAAAGCAACAAAAAAATTTAAAAGACCTATCGTGAGCGTTCCTCCGATAAAGGGATTTGATGGTACCTGGTCCAATCGAATGCAGAAAAAGTAAACACCTTCGCTGAATACCTTGATAAAATATTTACTACTCCACATGAAGCCAATAATGAAGATGATAACATAAAACAGTTCCTAGAAGCTGATTTATAGGTGTTTGAGGCACTTGTATTTCTGCGTCATTTTGCATCATATTTTGCGGTAAGGATGGAAAATGGCTGTGTGAGTTAAGGTCCGTCCCTGGTCCATTCCCTGTCGGAAACATTTTATTTTTGTTGACGGCTTAATGATTCTGTGTAAACGTTGTCCTGTCCACAAGTTATCTTTAATGATGATCCAATACCGATATGCAAAGAGGTCAAATATCTTGGTCTTCATTTAGACAAAAAATTGACATGGAAAACACATATCAAAGCTAAAAGAAAACAACTCGATATAAAAATTAAAAATGTATTGGCTAATTAACAAAAAATCACAGCTATCTACAGCGAGCAAAATCTTAATCTACAAGACCATACTAACACCTGTATGTGAGTATATGGACATACGGTATTGAATTGTGGGGTTGCAGCAAACCATCTAACACCAAGATCCTACAGTCCTTCCAGTCTAAAACCCTCCGTCTACTAATAAATGCTCCATGGTGTGTTTCAAATGACACTATACACAGAGATCTAAGAATACCATATATCAGAGACATAATCACAACTCGCTCAAATAAATACAGAAAACGATGCTTAGATCATAGCAATCAACTTATCAGTAACCTGTTCAACCTACCAATAGAAGAAAGAAGACTAAAAATAATTTGGCCCGAAGATCTGTAAAAATCCAGAGAACCGTTAATGGACGGTACCTGACTCAAGCCACCAATCAACATAACATTTACTTATTACTCTATAGTGTAGTGATTATAAATTTGCAGTTGAATAAAAAAAATAGATAATAGTATATTAAAGTATAAGTGGATATTAAGGTCTTTAAAACACGCGCGATTTTTCTAGCACAACGGCGAAGTGTTTTAAAGACCAGTTATCCACGAATAATTTACGCTATTTTTTTTATTGGTGCACTTTGAAATTATAAATACTGGTCTATAACTACTACAACAACAAGAAATGGAAATCATAGATGGAAATAAGAACTAAATGTCAAATGGTTGAATTCGTGACGTATATGATGTATACTTTGCGTTGTCATGGAAATGAGAAAAACATCAAATAATTTGTATTTTGATGGAAGTTCAACCTTATTGAGTTCTGTGAATGTCAATAGTATTAATTTAAATACCATTTCCTAAGATTTGAAAAATCGAAATATCAATATTTCATACAATACCAACGGCACTTTCCATTTTAATTTATAAATTTGAAATTGTTAAATATTGTTCGAATAAATGTTTTGACGTTTTACAAACTACTCCTGTCAGATCAATAATGGAAAAATTGTCATTTAGACATAATTTAGACTTCGTTTCTCGAGTTGGTGATGTTGCCACGGTAACTTCAAAACACGACGTTTTTTTAAAGTTCGATTTAAACACGCTGAGGCGTGCTTTAAACAGGTAAAATGGTTCACCAATGAAAAAAATAAATGTTTTTCACTTTTTACTATTTTTGATGGCTTCGACACTGGTCTAATACGAAACTCGCCTCCTGATCTTTCCGTATTCCTGTTAATGCTTGTATATTAATAACCATCACTAGATGATCGTTGCATTATACTATTCATCAATTAAGATTTGTTTATTCCAAAAATAGAGTTATTTCTTCAAATGAATTAGTTATTGTAATTAAATATTTTATAATCAATTACATGTAGTGCAAAATCATCCAAAGCATTTTTGTAGACTTCAATTTGAACGTCAAAATTTTCAAACGTCACTAATATGTCATGGAGACTAGAATAGGAGCATGAACCTCATGTATGCAAAAAAGTTCTAAAAATAATATTCCCATATGTACCAATCGACTGGCATCAGACTGGATGGTACGTCCAATCATAAGCCTTGAATACAATTCGAAAGAAATATAGCGACGCCAAAAATAGTATATTGTGGACCTAGGCGGTAGAGTGGCATTTTTCAGCCTGGATAAGCACTTTACTGCCATGGTTAACACATAATTTTTCATCCTACACAATAATTGTTGGTAATATTTCATAAAAAAATGGTATTCACCTTATACTCAACGCTTACACATTACATTATTTTATCTGATTCGGTCTCCATAATTTCAAACAAGCATCAAAATACGACAACTTATGATTGAATTTGCAGACTTTGACAACTACTAACAATTTATTTTTATACTGACGTTTAATGGTGTTTATTTTAATTGATTCGTTTTTGTTTTTTCTGAATGTGATTGAAATCACTTATATGCTATTTTATAAGTGGGATATCTATCAAATTAACAATTTTGATTCAATTTGTCAATTGGGTCGCCAGCTAGCGTGGAAACGTAAAATTTATTTTCTCGGCTAGCTGTGGAAAAGTACTTTTCTCGCCTCTTTAGAGCTGGTAAAATTGAACTTTTTCATAGTGTAGGATAAAAACATGATATACCCGACTTTGTGGACAGATTCTGTTAATTTTCCGTTTTAATTCATGTTCCTTGTGTTGCATCTATAAAAACTCTTTAATCGATTTTTATAGCTCTAATAGTATGATATGTCAATAAGGAAAATTGAAATAGTGGCCACTGTCCATATATCATACTTACCTCTCTTGTATTGTTGATGTTCATTATATGTTTTTTCAGCGTATCTGGCATATCATTTGGCAGGTTATAAGGATCGTCGTAATAATCCGGAGTCCAACCATATATTTTGTTCAATTTTAGAAAAATACATGGAGAATTTTTATGATAGTTGAAAAATTGATCTCTGTTGCATTCTTCCCAGTCTCTTACGTCAACCTCACATACCTCACCAATAGCGGGATAGTCATGATGTGAACACGTTTTTATTTGTCCGTTACCCTTTGCTATTTTGCTTGGAACGTAATATTCTGGAAAAATAAGAAAAATGTTGTATTGTATTATATTGTATAAATACGCAATAGGTACTCTTTACTATAACAAAATGTACAATGCCTACCCGTTGCCTGTATCCATGTTATGATTTATTCCCTTATGAAAAAGTAGTACAGTAGAAAAATATCAATAAAGTGAATCAAAGATTCTGGAAAGAATCTAAGATATTAATCCTGTTGAATTTAGGACATGTTCTGATATTTCTATTCAACTCAAACAAACAATATGATTTTCACCAAAACATCTGAACGATTTTGTTGAGAAGCATATTTTCAGTAGCTCAAATAGCCAGTCCAGTTAAGGGATAAATACTGGTCTGTAATTTTTCTCACGGTTTCGTTCCGAACCATTTTTTTATGACGTTACGTCAAGTTGACACTTTACTTTTTTGAATTGTTAAAAAAGCTTTGTATGTTCTAATCAATAATAAAATATTTAAAATAAAATAATACCGTATTGTATCCCATTTTTAACACTTAACACAAAAATGTTAGTATGTCTTTAACGAGAATCGAAATACCTTTGAAATTATGTGCCACTCGCGACCCCCCTTGCTATTAAAGATTCTCGAAGGGGTAGTCACCGCTTTTAGGGGGATGACCGTACAACCATGAGTTAACTATAAAAAGTTGTCCCCCTCGAAAACAACATCGACGTGTCTCGGGGTTTGTCGCAAAAACCTTCCCCGCCAACCATATTTGAGGTGGACTGTTTCTAATGCGCCACCCCGTAGAGGAAAGTTGTGAATTATTTATAACTCGTTTCCTCCATTTCCTTAAAAACTTTTAAATGTGACCATAGTACATTTAATATTGTAAACACGGAATGCTCACTTCATCAAGAAATACATACAGGGTAGCGAGAAAGTCTGGCACCAAGTCATTTTCTTTGAAACGAACAAATATAAAATTATCAAATTTTAGGGTAATGAAGGGTATTGTATTCTTCGTTTTTTAGAGGAACTGTCAAAGTTACGTGACGTCAGAACTCAATTTACTGCCGCCATCTTGAATTTTTTACCTCATTTAAAAACCAGGCGGAGTAATTTGAATTTAAGTTGGCAATTCTTTAGACCTCTGATTGGTCAGATTCGGCCCAGTTTCACACAACACTTTTTAATATTGACATCAGCTGATAATTTTCATTTTTGATAGTTCTGACAATTAAATAAATAAATATTGGATGAAAAACCAAAAATATTCTCAAGCAGTGGGTACATTATTACTTTCCTTTTTTTTTAAAGTAGTAAAGTCGGTTTAGAGTATTAAGGGAATACTGAAGTAGAGGAACATTATAGTGCAGAAAATATTGGTGGAATACCAGGACTTTTGAAAAATTGTGATGAGTGAATAAAAAATGTCGTTCGAAGAACAAAAATGTTATCTGTGCTGGACAAAATTTTGCAAGCTTCAAAGAAACGTTCAGACTTTCTTGAAACAAATTAAATTTACATGTGTCACCTTTTGACGAGTCAAATGTAGGTACTATTTATTTGTTATATACATATTTGGGAAGAAATCGTCAAAATTCATCGGAAGAACATGCCATGGAAGATATAAAACAATATAGAAAAGAATGGGTTTGGTAGAAATTACATTATTGGTTTTTGAAGTTAAAAAGAAGGAAGAAGGTATCTCAGAAGTATTTGAAAAGTGGTTTATTACACTTAATCCGGCAACATAAAGATAACTGTTGGAAATGTTTAAATTAATACTGCATATTGCTCTACAATGCTATTAATTCTGTAGTATTGTTATTGCCAGAACATATTATCAATTGTCATATTCTTTCCAATTTAATTGTAATAAACATAATTAAAGTAACTTGACTATCTGTAATTCTCCACCATCAACAATGACCATAATTTGTTTGTTGTCGATGTGAATCTGAATCTTCCTATGTTTGAATAAGAAACGAAACAGGGAAAAGTCTTACATTTTGTTTAATGCCTCGGTACATCTGAAAAATATACTGCAGATCAGAGGAGAAATCGATTTGTGACTTATGTCTTTGCTATCAAGGCATATTTAATATATTTGGAACACGACTGTTGACTACGTTTTCGGAACACACTCTTTAGTAACTAATCTGGTAACTTTTAGTGGTGTGAGTAAGGCTTTTCAAATTACTCCTCCTGGTTTTTAAATAAACTTTATTAAAGGAATACCGAGGTAGAGGAAGCGAAATACAGTGCAGCAAATATTAGTGGAATACCAAGACTTTTGAAAAATTGTGATATGTGAATTAAAAATGCTATTCGAAGAACAAAAATGAGTTATCTATATTGGATAAAATTTTGCAAGCTTTGAAATAAATTAAATTCAACTGTGTAACCCCTTGAATGAATGTACCTGTTTGTTATTATATGCATTGTATTATTACATATTTGGAAAGATATCGCCAAAAGTCTATGGAAATTATAAGCAATAGAAGGTTTAAAAAATATATAAAAGAATGGGTTTTGTGAAAGTATAGTGAAAATTTTAAAGTAATTTAAAAAACTAACTTATTTACGTCCTTTCTATTGCATTCAGATATTTGCTAATTAAAAACAGCTATTTTAGAGTGATGAGGATTTAACAAAGATATTTTCAGGTAAGACCAAACAATCTTGGTTCTTCGAGCGGAGATTTAACAAAGATATTTTCAGGTAAGACCAAACAATATTGGTCTTCGAGTCTACAGAACAGCGTTATAGAAAAATACAGTCCACATTCGATCAAAGATGGAAGGCGGTAAAACAAATTTTGTACCACTCCGCTGGAGTAGAAGGATAAGGGATAAAACGGCAGTGGGGGAGACGACCATCGCCGCCGCCGCATCACAGACAACCATGACTCCCAAATCCGACGCGACCGTGGCAGAACAGAAACGACGGCCGCCCTACCACTGACGACGATGACCAATACCGTACCACAAACCATAACTTCGAAATGTATTGACTATACTGATGTTAGATCTTCAACCCGGAGTGGCTCTAGTAATAAAACCACGAATCTGATCAGACTGGCAGAGCTCCGTCATGCCATTCAAAAGAAACAGCTTGAACAAAAACAACAGATTCTGGATCTAGAACTGGCTTTAAAACTAGACGAGCTAGAAGACGCATCAGAGGCAAGATCTCGATCGTTTTCGTCGGACAAGTCAGAAAAACCGGACGTAGAGAACTGGATGAGAGGTGACATTCCTTGGGAAAGGTATACTGAAACTAATATCAATAATGAAACTAATTTTCATTTAACACCAATACCGCTAAATCCAACTACTGATCATATAGATGAAGTCTCTCTTCCTCAAATGACGCAGCTATTGGTAAGACAGTTCTTGACACGAGATTTGCCTATTTTTTCAGGCGATCTCAAAGATTGGCCAAATTTTATCCGCCAATATAGGAACTCCAATAAACTCTGTAATTATAGCAATGAAGAGAACCAAGTGCAAAAGTGTTTGAAAGGAAATGCTAAGAACGTCACACAGTCATTATTAATCATGCCTCAGAATGTAGAAAATTTTATAGAACTCTTGCAATCTCGCTTTGGTAAACCCGAACACATTATTTCACTGTTAATTTCCAAATCAAAACAATTTACTAACCTCAAAGTGGATCAGATTGACCAGTTGGTGGAATTCGCAGATGAAATAAAAAATTTTGTTGCTACAGTGCAGTCACTGGAAGAAGAAGAATATCTTCATAATCCTGAACATATTCATAAAATGAGACCACAGTTTGCTAACTGGCTTATGAGAAATCAGATATTTTGTGTGAAATACAAACGCCAAAACTGGTTGACAGTGACAAAAGAACTAACCTTGAATTTGGACCAAAAAATGTCAAATTTGGCACTACTCTGACAACACATGATAAGGTAAATATGAAAAAGTACGTTTGTTGCTGTCAACCTAGTACGCACTATTTAAGCTCTTGTCCTAAATTTAACTCTCTGTCCGCTGTCGACAGATGGTTATTTGTGACGTCGAATAAAATCTGCTTCTCGTGTTTGACACCATATCATAACGTTCAAGTATGTCCTAAGAAACCTCATTACAATCTTTCACATAAATACTCTACAGAGCCCATTCCTGTGAGACAAAATGAAACAGAAACCTCTGAAACAAACTGTCATATCAACGATAATAAATATGTTCTTAAAATAGTACCGATAGTTTTAAAACATGCTGACATTAAGGTTAAAACTTTTTCGCTACTGGATGATGCATCTACTATCACTCTGATAGATAAAGATTTAAGTGAACATTTGCAACTTTCTGGTCCAAGCCAACCTCTCTCAATTCAATGGACAAAAAATGAGGGTATCACTCGGTATCACAAACGGATATCGAGTCGAAAGTTGTTAGTCTCACTATTCAGGGAGTTAATGGAGGACAAAGTTTCCAACTTCGACATGTACGCACTATGAATCTTGCATTACCAACACAGTCAGTTAATGTAGACGTATTAAGAAATAAATATTCTTATATAAATAATAAAGTTCGATCTATGACTAATGCTAAACCACAAATAATTAGTATATATAACAGCTCTTCAACCAGCCATGAACGCCTAAGGCTTGATTGGCTATTCTCTTTTATGTTTTGCCACCTCTTCCCACCTGCGTATGTTCAACAGCTCTAGGTCCTTTCCTACTGCTTCTATCAACTTCTTTTCTGGTCTTCCCCTTTCTCTTTTACATCCAGTTCCCCTTCTAAGTACTTCTTTTGTTGCTCTGCTATTTGAAAGTCTCTTTATGTGCCCTAAGTAACTTATACGTTGCGACCTTTACTACTGCCGATATCGGAGGGCTTTCATATAATTCCATGAGCTCATCCTCATCTGTTCTCCTGATCCAGATATCTTCTACTTTTCTTTCCCCATATATTCTTCTGAGTATTTTTCTCTCTCATATATCTAGTAATTTATCTTCTTTTTTATTCATGATCCACAGCTCTGCTCCATATAGGAATGTCGGTCTTATGATCGTTTGATAAATTCTTTTTTTGTTTTTCTGATACCGTTTTCGATTTAAATGTCTTCAATAGCGCTCCTGCGCTTCTGTTTCATTTCGTGATTCTTGTATTAATTTCTTCTGACTCATCATTTCTGTTATTGATATTAATTCCTAGGTAGCTTATTTCGTTTTTTTCTCTCTTTATTGTCTAAAATGCTCCGGAAACTAAGTTATTTATCCAGTTGCTAATTCCCTGTTCTCATTATCATGTATTTTGTTTTATGTTAATTTTCTTGCACTATTCTCCAGGCGTTTTAAAACTTCGATTAGCTCCTTCCTAGACCTTGCTATTATCACTAAGTCGTCAGCATAGGCTAGACATTGATGTTCGTGACTATATATTGTTCCTTTTGTGGTAATATTGCTTTGTCTTCATCATCCTGCCAGAGTATATAATAATTGCGTTTTTAATATAAACATTAATCATAATGTTCCAAAGAATTTAGAAAACATCTAAGCTTGTAGTTGAAATGAATCAAAATTATCATGTAAACAAATAAAAATTAGATTGTCAAAAAAATATTCTGTCATTATAAACGTCAAAAAAAGTTCCAGTATAATTCGCTGTTGGGTACCCAGGAGGAAAAAATGTCCACTAAAATTCATCCCTTGCTATGGTGATCTGCCAGAAATACACATTCCGATTGGTTAAAAATAACATGTGTGAAATTTTCAAAGACATTAAACGAAAATTCCATTTCATACTACCAATTATGGGCAAAATGAACCAATCACAAGAATTTCAAAATCTGCCAATAAACATGCTGGTAGTCTGGATTTATTTGGAATATCTACATCAACATTTTTTAAGAAATCAGTTAAGCTTCTAAATATTTAAGCAAATTAAATTAATAATTTGTAATAATTTTTTTTTCTTATATATTACTCATTCATGTATGAACTCTTTATACTGAATGAACTTTATGTTGTAAAAATGGTAAAACCGTAAATAAATAAATAAAAAATAAAATAAAATCTTAGTAGCATGCTATTTGTATTTACTAGAAAAATCAATTGAAAAAGTTAAAAAAAGTTGTTATTTTATTTTAAAGTAAAGCAGAATTCAATTTTTTCGTTTGGTATTGTTCGAGATATTACCTTATATACAGGGTGTACCAATCCTACGACAAACTTCGGTATATGGGTTATTTTAAGAGATATCAAAAAATATTATCAACAAAAATAGTAGATGTGTTGAAGGTCCATATTTTGAAATTATATCGAACTATACAGAGTGCTGCATAACTCCGTTACAAACCAAACATGATTTTTCAAATGGGAACCCCTGTATATTATACCGAATTCTGATTGTTTACATTTTTTTGAAGCTTTTGATATAAGTATTTGCCACGTTATACAAAGTCCTTCCAAAGATATGGACACGTTTATGTGAAAATCGTAGGTAAATCAACGCTCAGTAGCTTGTTGTACGTTGAAGAAAAAAATGCATTTTGCCAAACAGAGTAATATCTCCGTATCCTATTAAATTTCAATTATATTCTATCTTGTATACAGGGTGAACGGAAACTCGAACCTGTCATTTTCTTTTTTCTTTCAAATGGAACACTCTGTATTTTATGGCAAAAATAGAATAATCGATTATGTAACTTTAATTTTTGTCAAGCATTCCCTATACCCAAAGTTTATAAAAACAAAGTTATTTTGTAATATTTATTGTAAAATGTAATTAATGACCTATTATGTGAAAGCATTAAACGTTGTTTGTAACAAAAAAACCTAATTAATAATAAATTTTAATGAACAATTTATTCTAAACAAAACTAGCCACCAAAAGTATTATCCCAACCGTAATATTAAACTAAAGGTTTAAAATGTTCACCGTTAACATCAATGCAATGCTGTAGAATAGTTCAAATGATTGACTAACATTTCTCAGCATATCAACGTTAGCAGATCGAAATGCCGCACTAATTATCTCTTTCATGTCATCTCTAATAGCCGGGGGATTTTATAAACTTATTCCTTACAAGACCCGAAATAAATAAATATACTTTTGTTAAATCGGGTGATCGAGCTGGCCAATCAGTTGGGCGGGGGCTTACAGCATTGCATTGATGTTAACGGTGAACACTTTCAACCTTCAGTTAATATTACGGTTAGAAGTATACTTTTGGTAGCTAGTTTTGTTTAGAATGAATTATTTATTAAAATTTATCATTAATCAGGATTTTTTGTTACAACGTTTATTGCTTACACATAATGGGTCAATAATTATAGTTTACAATAAATATTACCAGTTAACTCTGTTTTTATAAACTTTGGGTATAGGGAATGCTAGACAAAAATTAAAGTTACATAATCGAAGACTCTATTTTTGCTACAGGGTGTTCCATTTGAATGAAGAGAGAAAATGACAGGTTCGAGTTTCCGTTCACTCTGTATATAAGAGAGAATAAAATTGAAATTTAATAGGATACGGAGATATTGCATCATGTTACGAAACTCTGTTTGGCAAAATACATTTTTTTTCTTCAACTTACAACAAGCTACAGAGCGTTGATTTACCTACGATTTTCACATAAACGTGTCCATATCTTTGGAAGGATTTTGCATAACGTGGCAAACCCTTGTATCAAAAGCTTCAAAAAATGTAAACAATCCGAATTCGGTATAATATACAGGAGTTCCCATTTGAAAAATCATATGTTTGGTTTGTAACGGAGTTATGCAGCACTCTGTATAGTTCGATATAATTTCAAAATATGGACCTTCAACACATCTACTATTTTTGTTGATAATATTTTTTGATATCTCTTGAAATAACCCATATACCGAAGTTTGTCGTAAGATTGGTACACTCTGTATATATTTCTTAGGTGAAACCTAAGTAGGTTTTTTTTCAGTCAATTTATACTAGGTATTCTATCAAATTGAAATATCAATAAAATCTATTAAAATTAATAACTATTTTCTATCATCAAATATTAAAATGTAAGAGCTGGATATCAGATGGAAGTATGTGGAAGCTTGGTGGAAGTATGTGGAAGTTTGGTGGAAGTATGTGGAAGTTTGGTGGAAGTATGTGGAAGTACGGTGGAAGTATTTGGAAGTTTTTTCAAATGTGGAAGTAGGTGTACAAGATTTTTGCCGGCGGTTTACCCCTCGTCAAAAATTGACAGATTACTTTTGGCCAAAATGGATAAAGGAGTACATTCCGACATTGGTAAAAAGAACTAAGTGGTTTACGGATCAAAATCATGTGCGCTTAAACGATGTGGTTATTATAGTGGACCCACTAGAAGTATACAAAGAGTAATTTATTCAATTGCTGGGGGAGAATGTAGGACATTTAGTTATTAGAGTTTCAGTATTTAGTAGTTACTTGTGTGTTTTATTTATTTTTTGCGCGTTCAATCTTTTTTGTTTATTTACAGCATCGGTTGTCAGGTCGGTAGGTTGTGTTTACTGGTTTCTAAGTCTAACACGTCGGTAACTGATTTACTTACCGTTCAGACGTCGGTAAGTAAACTACGTCTTAGCCCTACATACATTTAAGTCGTCCTAAATTAGATATTTGTGTATTAAGAGCGGAAAGTGATACTTTGCCGCTGGAGGCAGAGAGTTGCCCGCGCGACGCGTAGCTGAGCGCGGGCAATCTGCCGAAAGCGGCAACGCACTTTCTGCTCGAATTGCACACAAGATTTTTTCTACGATCACCTTATTTTTAAACAAATAATTTGAAAAAAACATGAAAAGTACATTTTATTAGAATGTGATGTTGAAAACATGTAACAATTACTTATTATTTTCATTTATTGCCTACAATATTAAAGTTGAAGGTACAGTTTTGGCAATTTTTAATATTTATCCCAGGACCTGAAGAAGTCGAAGGTAGCGTAATATCTTCTGAATATTTTTCTGCAATATCTGCTATATCTGGAGGTGTGCTAGAAAATTCACTGTCACTATCCATTTTTCAAATAGCTATTTATAAACAGACAACTTAAGAGGTAGGTACTTAAATATGCAATAACTGTTGCATCTAGATGTTTAATGCATTGCCTACCTTCTGACTGTTATATTTCTACTACGTAAACTTGTCCGTATAAATCAATACTATGAAAATAGGAATCTGCAAAAACGATCAAGAAAATTGTCAATCTGAACAACGTTATATTTGTAATAAGTTGTGAATATTAATTTTTATCTTGAACTAAGAAATAAATCCTTCACTGTAGTATTGAATCAAAATAATATCAATGTATGAGGTTTAAATTATTTTATAATTTCAATAAAATTAAACATATAAAATATACACCTCTATCTATTTGTTGGTAGCTTAACCTGCAGCGTTGTAAATCCAGTAACTTTTATAAATTGTAGATGTCAGTCAAATTATATAGGAATTTTTATTAATTTCGTTCGAAATATCTTCAAATATTAATATTTCAACTAAAATATTCGGACTGCTCTACATTTTGTTTTAATATATCTATTATTTACTACCTTTCTTTAGTTTATTGTAAATGAAAACAGGCCAGCGGAAAAGTACGCTCTAGAGCGTAAATAATGTCAATTATGACAGATCGCGGAAAACATCAACTTTGCGGTTAGATTTGAGTGTGCAAAAGTCTACTTTGGGTAGTGATCGTAGGAAAAATATATTACTTCATTCATTACACAAAAGAAACAAAAAAAATAAGAAGATTGATATTTTTGAATGAACAGAATCGAACAGAACAATATAAAAAGTAATAAATAGCATGAAAACAATTTCACCAAAATGCAAATTATATTTTAAACTGATCGAGAAGTATAAATGTCACTTTTGACATTTCGTTCATTTCGAAGAAATTTAAATTATTTTTTTCGAAATTCGAATTTTTCAATACGATCGCGCAAAAAATGGTGGAAACAGAAATTAAGACATATATAAGATTTTTTCGTTAATTAGTCAATAATTTTGATAGAAAATAAAATCTCTAAAAAGTCTCCCGTTCTTTGTTCTTCGAGCGGGGATTTAACAAAGATATTTTCAGGTAAGACCAAACAATACCTACTGTTTTGTTTCACATAAACCATAAACCAGTGGCGTACCAACAATGGTAGAAAATACAAGTAAATTAATAGAAGTGCAATTTTACAGTATATTTTCATTCGTGGTTTTGTACTTGTTGGCTATTTTTGGAAAGAGGATGGAATAAGATCATTCTCTAAAAAACGAAGACTACAATACCGTTCATAAACCTAAAATTTAATAATTATATGTTCAATGCTCATTCTTTTCAGAGAAAATGACAGACGCTACCTTGTATAGTTGATGGGTCTAAAGTCTATGAATTATGAATATGGTTTATCTTTCTATTTATTTGTACTCACTATCTAAAAACTGTAAAATGTTATCCACCCAATACAAATAGCTGGTTTTATTTGATCCTTGGAACCAAATTAAAGTACTCTCTTCATTATTTTCTGGCATAGGACGAAATCCTAATCCTGGATTTGTTCCTATCAATGATCTGTCTAGCTGCCATTTTGGTATCCGGGGATCTAGTGTTTGGAAGAACACCCACATACATACTGCCACCAAAGCTGCTAGCATTCCATAAAAAATTAAATAGAATAGGCCAATTTTTGCTGAAAAATAGAAAACATGTATTAGGCAATGTTTATTTTTTCTAGTTTGTCCAAATCATCATAAATGGCATTTGTCAAGCTTTCATCAATAGTTATTTAACCAACAAGTGTATTAATGAGGGCCATTAACAATCGAAATAATTTAACGCACGAGCAGAGCGAGTGCGTTAATGTTCGAGATTGTTAATTGCCCATTAAATACTCGTGTTAGTTACAAAGCTTTTCCGTCGACTGTATAAGTTGTATTCGATTCTCTCAATATTTGAAAACTAAAAATATTCATTTGTTTCATACGTCAAAAATTGAAATGTATGTTTGAATGCCTACACCACAGGTACCTAACTGTCAATATAGATATAATGTATAAGATGTGCGTTGGGTTGCCTGCAGAAAATCGTTGATTAATGTAGGTAAATCATGCATTAATGGGTGTCATTAATGTATGATTTTGTCTAATTTTGAGAACGTTAATAGCATATGTTAACACTCGGTCGACGGAAAAAAAATTAATACCTCGACAGACATACAAAGTGACTTTTAAATTTAACGTAGAGTCTGAAAAGTAGATAACATATAAGGGTTTTTATTTAAATTAACTAAGTGGCTGTTACTTCTGGTGTAACCATTTTCAATACATTCCCCACATTATTTTTTCAAAATGAAAGGTTGCCGCGATTAACTTCAATTAAATATATAATACAATCAATTAATCTATATTAATTATTTGTTTGGAGTTTCAATTATGTCAATCAACCAGAATTTCAAGTCAAACAAAATTTATTTAGGAGACCGATCCTGGTTACGATTAGTAAGAGTCGTTGAAAAATCGCTCTCAAACTTACTTACTTAGGGGCCTATTCTGTAATCAGTAACGATGTCGTTCGTGGACGATTATCGTTACTGAACGACTTTATATATTCAGTATCGTAACGACCGCTGTTAGATAACGACAAAATGGCTGATATTATGTCGTTGACGAACGTCAGCTATGCAGCAGTCGTAATCGGGTTAGCAAGTCTTTGGTTAAGAGGTATTGTTTTGGATGAATTGAATAGAAGGTAAATTCATATAAGGGTTGAAAAATAATCTAAACTATAGACATGTAATATTTTTAGACAGACACGAAGAACTAATTTTCGTGTCTTAAGAGACCGAAGTAACCCCTTTGAGTTGCCTGAGGAAGTGTTCCGGCAGATGTATCGAGTAAACAGTGAAGCTGCTTATGAATTATTCCAGGACTTGTTACTCTATTTGAATCATGGTAGTCGTAATACTAGAACACCTCCCATAGTTAGGTTTTTCACAACCATTCATTTCTTAGCTCATGGGAGTTATCAAAAATCTATGGGTGTAGATTATTTAAATGGGTCATCACAATCTAACGTTAGCCGATCAATTTGTTGTCCCTGAAGGCTTCATTTGTACTCAATTCATCCAAATACATTATATATTGTGACCTTGTTGTCTTAATGGACCGACTTTTAACTTTATCCTTTTCCATAATAAAAGTTACGTGAATGTCAATCAAAAATCCTTTCCTAACCTAACAAAACAGCTACAGATGTCAAAAATGATACTAACCTTTATAAAATTGTGAAAATATTATCGTTATGTTTTGTCCCTAGATTTAATTTACAGAATCTAACTTTGAAAAATTATCGTTAACATAATAATCGTTACCGTAACGACGTCGTTGCATAACGACAAGTTACAGAATAGGCACCTTACTTTCAACAATTTTTAAGCTACTGAAATTGCTGAAAACTGTTTAGTTGATTAGTGCATAGTTTATTTATTATGAGTACAATCAAGTTTTATTATAGATGTCAAGATAATAGTAGCATACTATTATAACACCTTATGAATGTGAGAGTTACTTTTCAAAGAGTAGACCATTCACCAAGAAAAAAGAACTACTTCTTGGGCTATGTTCCCTGACAGACAATGAATTACAGTTCCAAGTTAAACGGGGTTGGGATACCTTCACAATATAACCAACCATTCTGGTTTGTAATCAGTACAAGGAATATATCTATAGTACTGAATTATGCTCTCAGAGATGGATGATATCTACCTTGTACTGTAAGGCATTCTAATGTTGTGATACTGTTATCTTCATTCTCTTGATAACATGCTTCACTTAAATATGATAATTGTTACAGGAAACTGTAATTAAGCAAATAATTTGTATCATTATCACCAATTATAAATAACATCACTCAACTTTCAACCTGATAGGGTTAAACTAGTGAAGAGCCTCTACTGGGACTTTCATTCATTCAATTTCATTAAATACAGCGTTGCTGAAAAGTCTGGCACCAAGAGATTATCTTTGAAACGGAAAAAGGGAAAATTATGAAATTCTAGGACGATGAATGAAACTCTATTCTGCATATTTAAGAGCAAATGTCAAATGTTTTTGACGTCAGCGTTTAGCGTACGGCCACCATATTGAATTTTTTCAAATGTTAACCTAGGTCGTGTGACCCATCACAAAAAAGCTTATTTTTTTCTCTTTCCAAAAATAATCCCAATGTATCACTTTACTACAAAATGTCCCATAAAATATCGTTTTCATTTTTCTAAATTAAAGTGCCTACTAATTATTTGGACTTGTAGGTTTTTAAAATAAAACAAAAAAACAATAGTAGGCATTAAAAACGTCAACCACATCATTAGTTCATTATTTATGTACAAATTGTCAAAACTGATACTAATTTCAAATTAGCACGAGATTTAAAAGTAAATTAAGAATAATGACTATGCAACTGTGAGTCGCTGGACCACAGAAGGCAGAAACTTTATGGTAGAACCCAAATGACTCCAGAAGACTTCTACAATCAACCAGCTAAGAACCTGTATGAGCTAATACAGGGAACGGATTGGCTGAATAGGTTGTAGTCAGAACACTAGGAGTATCCACAATAAGCCCAGGAGGCTGAGGTGGTACCGGCGAAAGGACGGCTCCGAAGAGGAAAAAAAAAAGAATAATGGCACATGTTTATCAAAAAAACAACGCATCCAAATCTTAATGTTATTTGGATATGGTGATCGCAAACGTACCCATGACGAAGTAACTCATCTTTTTAACGATTTAAATCCTGAATGCCCTCCTATAAGTAGATCTACAGTGACGAGATTAGTAGATAAATTTAATGAAACTGGTAGTGTAAAAGATATTTCTAGGTCTGGTAGACCGAAAAGTGCAACTAATGAAGGTAAAACTTTAGATGTTCTATTAGATGTTCAAAAAAACCCTAAAACATCTACAAGTATATTGGCAAGAAATCACGGTATTTCTAGACAGTCTATACAAACTATTCTGCACAAAAATAACCTTCATCCTTATAAAAATCTTCAACAATTGGGCGAGGATGATTTTGATAGGCGATTACAATTTTGTGAAATAGTTATAGAGAAAATAAGGATGCAAAACAATTCCTTAGATTTTTTGGTATTCAGTGATGAAGCCACATTTTGCTTGAACGGTTCTGTTAACAGACATAATTGTCGGTACTGGTCAGATTTTAATCCGCACTGGATGGAGGAGGTTCATACACAGCGTCCACAAAAAGTAAATGTGTGGGCGGGTTTGGTGGAAAACCATTTAATAGGTCCTTTTTTTATTGAAGGTACGCTGACCGGTGCTAAATATCTTGACTTACTCGAAAATGAAATTATACCTTAAATAAATCGATTATTTCCTAATATGAACGTATACTTTTGAGAAGATGGCGCACCTCCACATTATCAAAGAGACGTTAGGCAATATTTAAATACAATTTTCCCTCAGAGATGGATTGGTGGAAGAGGTGCAATTGAGTGGCCGGCAAGATCGCCCGACTTGACAACCACTCGATATTTTTTTCTGGGGCTACCTGAAAGACCGCGTTTGTGTAAACAGACCAACTAACTTAAGCGATTTAAAGGATCGCATACGTCTCGAAATGCAGGGTATTACACGTCCATAAAATTAGCCTCAACAACCCAGCCCAATCAAATCTAAAATACCTAAAAATTTAGTGCTTTTTATGTGCTAATTAGTTGCCCTAATCAGAAATTTTTTGCTCATATAGCAACCGAGAAAATGATGCAAATGCTAACATTTTTTAAGAATTAGCCTTGTCATATTATATTACACGGTAAAATCATACAAAAACACCCCAAGAATTAGTTGCTAATAGCAGAAAAGTGAGTTTTTATCGATTAATTTTTCTGGAGAGACTCAAAAACGTATGAGACGGCCGTGAAAAATTAGTTGCTAATTAGTTGCTCCATAAACAATGATCAGAGCAATCAAATAATAGAAGAAAAGTAACTTTTGATAGACAAATTTTTCCGGAGACTCAAAAACGTCTGAAACTGCCATGAGAAATTAGTTGCTCCGTGAACAATGATCAGAGCAATTAAATAATAGAAGAAGAGTTTTATATATCTCGATTTCCTAAATAGGCTCAAAAACTTTTTTTGACATTCAATCTAATGGTAAATTTCTTATTGTGTACAATTTTTAAATTTAAACCAAAAGTAATTGAACTATTAAGCATTATTTTAGGAAATATGAACCAAGATCAAAATAATTTATCTTTTTATCTCCAGATAATATCGAAAAGGCTCAAGCTGCAACCGAAAATTTGTTACCTGAGGTTTCAATACAAAATTGTTCAAATTTTACAATTAATTATACATTCAACTGATTTTTCTATTCATTTCCATATTGTAACTTCTTTCTGTTCAAAGTTTAAATAAAATAACTATATAAATTACTGAAATTCTTCCATTAATGAATGTGGTTGTAGAAAAAATATTGTGTACAGCTTGTATGCAAACCACTTTTCCCACTCGCTAGATTTAAACTTTGCGCACTAGTTGTACAAATTACTATTTTGTTATATTTTCAATCCGAGTTTTGATCTGATGCTTCTCTAAAAAAAGTTGGCTATTTTTAGATATTTGTTCTGTGAAGGGTTCAATAAATTTTAATATATGATTCGATAGTTTGTTGCACAGGAAATTAATAGTGCTACAAATTTGAATTAAAGGTATGTATATTCATGTATTCTTGGTAGATCATAAAAATCGAAAATCTAAAAATTTATTTTCTCATTAATGAGGTCTTGTTATGGTACCGCCAATTGAACAATTTATATATTCATTTGAGAATGTTTATAAAAATTATGTACTTACTTGATTATGATAATCAATTGTATTTCTCCTATAACATTACCAGATTTTTAATAGGTTTTAAGCCATAATACCCATATTTTACAGGAGGTTTGCCACAAAAGAGCAAAGTTGTATTAGGTATTTACTTTGTACTAGTACATGAAAATAGCAGATGATTAAATAAAAATATCTTTATTCAATTTATTCTGATAACAAGGGATTATTTTTAGTCTGTTGAATAGGACATATTATTTCATACCTAGTTATCAATAAAAATATAGATGGTTCACAAAACAGAACTAGTTTCTACAAACATTGTAAATAAACATTTGTATGAACAAATAGTTTACAATTAAATATAATAGTAAAAACATTGTTGATAAAGGAGTCCAAATTTACATGACATGTCAATCAACCAAAATTTTCACTATCAATAATTTTTTTAACCCTTCTGGAATTGGAGGTTATCATAAAAGTAATGGGTAGGATAACTTGGTAAAGCTTTTTTATTTCTTAGTCAAGTCATGTATACTCAGCTATAAAGATATTCACCTTTTTATTTCTTGTAAATGCATCCACTTTTCTTTGCTATTTTAAGCTGATTATTCTTGTATAAGTTGTCATTCTAGATACATTTTTTTGGTATTTGGAAAAGAAAGATAATATTCCTTGCTGTACCTAATTCAGTTTACAGAAAATTTCGCCACTTGGTGTTTATTTAATACATTTTGTGTCTGTTACCTTAGTCCCATTCTTCCATCGGGAAGGTCACAAAGAGCTTTGCAGCACATGTTGGTCTTCACAGTTTCTAAAATAGTAGCCATAGCACATGTATTCTACATCATAAGGCTGACTGAGTATATATAGGTATATATATATATATTTATTAGAAATGTGGTATGTTGGTGGCAGTCGAGGGGTAAACCGCTGGCAAAAATCTTGTACACCTACTTCTACTACTTTGAAAAAAAATCAACATACTTCCACACACTCTTTTCAAGATAGTTGACAATGTAAGAACCCATGCAACCTTTTTGTAATGCAACACACTTCCATAACAAGCACAAAAATGTATCATTTCTGAAAACACTTAATAGCATTGATTTTTATATTGTACCTATTGTATGGGTAACTTCAACACCCTGTATCTCGAAAACTAAAGCTGCAACGACCCATGTCAACAGGAAATTTTACGCCGATTTTTGCATATTCTACATGCTCTTTCAATTTGTAACACCTATTCATTATAAGTATAATGACCTATTCAATAATTCTAAATTCGTTATTTCCACCACACTTCGTCTGGTTTCTGTATTAAAATTCCACATACTTCCACTTACAGTTTACCCCTAGGGGGCAGTAGTATGTCTTTTCATTAAATCTGATTCCTATTGAACTTTGAGCAGATTTACAACTCCATTTGAGAATGACCCTTCTTCAAGTACTCCTGATCTACTTTGATATTACACATTGTTGATAGAAGAGAAAGCATAAGCAAGAAAATTATTTTATTTTGATAGCCACAACTGAGTAAATATTATTGGTTTTTGGAAAAAAAGTTATTCTTTATAAAAAGTTATAAAATATATATATTATATATATAAAGTTATAAATATATTATATCAAAGATCCAGGTTTTTTTATGATTTATCATTGGAATAGTTGTTAATCGATACACACTTCAATACACAAAATCATCAAACTGAGTTTTACATATTTTGAAAACAAAAATAATCATACACAAAAACCGTTCCTGAAATGTGCACTTCACTGGATTCCATTTCTAGTAGACTATCATATCGTTAGAATGTCATAAAATAAAATATCTTATTTCACATTTTACCAGAGATGTGATCTACTATGAATGGACCTTAATAAAAAATGACAACAAAGTTTTGTAGTCTTAAACTTCAAAATATTATTGATTGTCTAGTCATATTTTTTTCGTTGTGTCAGATAGGGACCAAAAATTATTTTATTATTAGTTAATCTTGACAACGGTAGCTGGAACGCTACCGAAACGTCGGAATAAAAAATAAAAAAACATTATTGTGATTTGATTCCCAAGAAATAAGAGGAAAAAAAATAGTTTCACTCAAGAGTAGTTCTTTTAAATTTTACAATATCGAAAAATTTGACTGAAAAAAGTGGATCAGAACTAAAAACTACTATTATTGTTATTACATTCATTTAAATTGAAACTTCAGATTATTTTATTTTTTACCAATTTTTCTATTTGTTGGTTCTCTTGTGATTACGAAACATATGATAATCTTCTAGTTTTTCAATAATTTGGCAGTTAAAACTCAGAATAAGTGGATATTCATTTATTTTGTAAATAATAAAATACATTCAAACGCTAAGTTATAAGATTAACATCATATTAATGTTAGAAACAAACAAATATAATTTTTACTCATACTAATGCTTCAACATATCCAACTTTTTTTAGTAACATTTTTCAATATTGTCAAATTTAAAGGTACTTAACACTTGGGTAAAACCTCGTATACAACTGAAAAATTTGATATCTGATTACTGTATTATAGGTTTTAGATAATGCAGAACTTTTTACGCATTTTATTAACAACATTTCTAAAATAAGCGAAAAAAAGCGATATCCCAATAAAAACCGTTCCTGGAACGTGGAACTTCACTGGATTCCATTTCTAGTAGACTATCTAATCGTTAGAATGTCATAAAATATTTTATTTCACATTTTACCAGAGATGTGATCTACTATGAATGGGCCTTAATAAAATTTGACAACAAAGTTTTGTAGTCTTAAATTTTAAAATATTATTGATTGTCTAGTTGTCATATTTTTTTCGTTGTGTCAGATAGGGACCAAAAATTATTTTATTGTTAGTTAATCTTGACAACGGTAGCTGCGACGCTACCGAAACGTCGAAATAAAAAATAAAAAACATTATTGTGGTTTGATTCCCAAGAAATAAGAGAAAAAATAATAAGTAATGCCACAAGGAACTTACGGAAGATAATATTTTTTGACAAACCTTGTGTACCTATGACTGAAATATTTGACATTTAATGACTATATTCTAGGTTTTAGATAGGTACTGCAGAACTTTTTATGAAGAATAACTTTTCTTCCTAAAATTAATATTAAAAAAGTTTTCCATATGATTCTAGCTTAGGGGGACATAGTATTTTATATAAATTGGGTATTAAGGTATTAAAAAAACAATATAGGGACCTACAAGTAGTAAGTAGATGTGTGTTCATGTCAACTCAAAAGTATTTCTTATGCCATTATTCAAACAAACCAGCCTTTTGAAATTTTATAATACTTAGTATACCATATACAATGTGATATTATGAATATTATTTTTGGATAGCAAATAAATTTGTAAAATAATTTAATGATCCTCAATGAAATAGGTAGGTAGTGTAGATAACTGGTAGGTAATATAATATACTTTGTTAATTGCTAAAGGTGTGTAAATTAACAGATCCAATAGGTATAATTATTGTAATTAAACCAAATTTAAAAAACAAATGACACATAGTGGTTGTTGACACACCTAGTTTATGCGTTACATTACCTATGTAAACACAAAATATATAAATCAGGGATTATGAACTTTTTAAATGAATAAAAGTAACTTTAAAATACATTTATTATCAATAGTAAGTTGGTATGAGTATTACCTAAATCCTCTCCTTTCCTTCCTAGTAAAAGACCCTGTTTTCTCTGATAAACCCTTGGAATAAATCTGTTGTTTTCACGATCATAATAATCTTCAGGTTGTTGCACAGTCATCTTGGTAAATTTAAAATTAGATAGGTACACTTATTTCTAAAAAATTGGACGGAAAAATTTACTTTGATTCACGTAACCTACATTAAATTGTACACATTTCTAGTAGCTGGGCTGGCGCTCCGATATACAATAGATAACTTTGAAATGCTGCATTCAGCCATGCATGCAAGCAAGGCACAACCCACAACTAATAGTGGTGTTGAAAAAGTAACGATACGATACACGAGTACTCGTTACTCGGTGATACCCGAAGTAACGAATACTCACTTAACAGCTTAGTGATTACTTTGGTTTTTTCGGCATCACGTACAATTCGTACGATGACGATGCATCGGTTGAAGCGTTGAGAAGGTATTTATTTCGTATCTCGCATCGGTGTGTGTTGTGTTGCAATCATACCGTTGAGTGATAAATATGTGATATTACGTACGAATTTCATGCAAAATAAATAGGAATACAAAATAAAATATCGAAATTGAAACCAAAGCATTGGCAATGGCTATGAGCTATATTATTTGTGAGTGCTGCTGATCCACGAACTTAGGATCCATTTTATGAATTTTTTGTTTTATTTTTTTTATTTTGTTATCTACCTACATGTTATCTCGATAAGTATTAAAAGTTTGTTGCTTCAGCCCAATTGTTTAAAAACTACATATTAGGTATCTACCCATTAAAAAATATGTTGAGTAATGCATTAGTTGTTTTTATCCTAATGTTTTTGATAATAACTATATTTTGTAATAATCAATATTTTTCTCAATCCTGCGAGACCCTGCCCTAAGTGCCTTGCCTGAAACAACCCCTTATCTCATAATAATTCAAGCGTGTATAATATAGTAGCATCACTCGTTCGTATTTCGTATACTCTTCAATAGCAATAATCAAAATGATCAAAGTAATCATAGTAACGAATATTTCAAATGATTACTTTATACCAAAGTAACGATTCGTACTGATTACTCAAAAGTAACGAAAATCAACATCTCTAACAACTAACCATAGAATTTAAAATTACCACAGTATACCAAAACAAGCAGTGCATAGTGCATCGTGCATCTCAGCCTCGCGCATCGCTTGTGCGCAATAATTTTATTTGGCCTTGAAACGGCCATTTGGGTTTAGATACGAGATACGAGTTCCGTATTAACTAACAGTTCTACCTTTTGGACAGGGAAGGATTAGTATGATTCAAAGTTGATAAATTTATGTTTCGTAGAAAATTTTATTGAGTAGATTAATGTTGTGAATGTTAGATAATAAACAATTTGAACATGTTACAAGGAAAAAACTCTGGAGAATTTAGAATCGGCAACAATAGCAAAACAAATTGTAATAAAACAGAGGATACCTATAGGTAGGTACTTAATTAGTATTACTTATTGATTTTTATTAAATACCTAGTTAAATTTCATAATCCAATAATATTTAATTACAAATTAAGATTTCATTTCATTAAATATGACGCCAAATAATTAACTTAGAGATCATGCAAGGCCTATTTTTATTAAATTAGAGATTCTCCCAATACCTTGTTTATACATTTTGGAAGCTATCATTTTTGTGGTGCATAAAAATAAACATATTAAGTATACCACTGGATCAATGATACACAACTATAATACAAAAACCTGATTAGACTAACAAAAATGAATCAGGAGGGTACTGCTAGGCAAACAGAATTCTATTACTGTAAGCTATGGGTATCACTCTTTCAGTATTATGGAAAAATTTT
This sequence comes from Galerucella tenella, assembly GCA_910591685.1. Taxonomy (NCBI): domain Eukaryota; kingdom Metazoa; phylum Arthropoda; class Insecta; order Coleoptera; family Chrysomelidae; genus Galerucella; species Galerucella tenella. The sequence goes on from CAJUYH010002509.1 coordinate 26,898, forward strand.
ACACTCGAGAAATTGAAATTTATAGTAAAACAGGCGCTTGTAGGGCAAGCATTTTATGAGATTCAGGAGTTATTCGATTTTGAATGGCCCAGATCTTCATATGAAGATTGATTCACTCTTTTAAATTTAATTAAATAAATAAAATTCCATTTTAATTGTAAAATAAATGTAATCATGTTGGATTTATGTAAATTAATTTTAAACTTTCAGTGTGTAATGACGTGTCTAAACTTGTTGTGTTTGTTTATTTATAGAAGTAACTGGCATAACATTGTACTTATACCTTTTTGTAAAGATCAATAAATTTCTTGCTTTCTTTCTTTAATATCTTTTTTAAAAGTTCTATTTATGTGTTGTGTATTTCTATTTATTGTATAATAAAATCGAACTTTTATATATAAATTTATAATAAATAAAACGGGGAAATCTAAAGAAAACTTTTTTTCATATACAAATATGATTTACTTTTACATTTCTTTGCAGCACAAACCACACCTGCTTATTTGATTACTGTCACCCAAAAAAAATTTCAATTCACTCTACGCCACTGCTTACGCGACTAAACCAAACTAAACTGTCCCTAACTAAACCGAAGTAGAATATACAGGAGCGGCTAAACATAAAATGCGGCTCCACCCACCACGCCAAATTTAGTAGTTGAGGTGCGCATGCGTTCAAGCAGCCTTTAACCTTCTATTCGATGTGACTGAATGTGAGCCGATAGCCGATTAGCGCAGTTGGTAGGGTCTTGAGATTACAACTCAGAGGTAGTAGGTTCGAAGCCCGGTTAGTTGCTGGGTTTTTTGTTTTTTTTTTAGTTTTTTCATTTCCTATTTTCTGATATTTCTATACATAGTTACACTTTGATCAACCGGGTTTGCTGATATATTTACATATTTATTCCAATATTGGGTTAGGTGTTGGGCTTATTTGTTTTTTTTTTAAGTTTTTTATTTCTTATTTTTTGATATTTCTATACATAGTTACACTTTGATCAACCGGGTTTGGGCCTGGGTTTTCTTGTTTTTTTTTTAGTTCTATATTTCTGATATTTACATATTTATTTCAATATTTTGTTATGTTACTACTAAATTTGGCAAAGTCTTGACTCATGCGCTGTTGATGGAGCCGCATTGTATGTTTACCAGAGAGATTTTGATTTTCGTCACTTTTGAGTAATCAGTACGAATCGTTACTTTGGTGTAGAGTAATCATTTGAAATATTCGTTACTATATCTTCTGTATGTTCCTTGTGGTATATTATTCATTCTTTTTTTATATTTTCTTGGGAAATATAAAAAAAGAATTCGTTACTATGATTACTTTGATTACTCATTACTCTGATTATTGTTATTGAAGACTGAACAATGTACGAAATACGAACGAGTAATGCTACTATATTATACTCGCTTAATTTATTATGAGATAAGGGCTTGTTTCAGGCAAGACACTTGGGATTAATAAAAATATTTATTATTACAAAATATTGTTATTATCAACATCATTAATATTTACCTAGGATAAAAACAACGAATGCAATAGGTTGGTACTTGTACCTAGTTTTTAAACAATTAGGCTGAACTTTTAATACTTATCGAGATAACATGTAGGTCGTAGGTAATAAAAATATAACAAAAAAATTAAACAAAAAATACATAAAATGGATTCTAAGTTCGGGGATCAGCAGCACTGACAAATATCAAAGCTCATGGCCATTGCCAATGCTTTGCTTTCAATTTCGGTATTTTATTGTGTATTCCCATTTATTTTGTATGAAATTCGTACGTAATATCACAAATTTATCACTCAACGGTATGATTGTAGCACAACACACACCGATGCGAGATACGAAATAAATACTAAATACCTTCTCAACGCTTCAACCTATGCATCGTCATCGTACGAATTGTACGTGACGCCAAAAAAACCTAAGTAATCGAAGTAATCAAAGTATTTTTAATCACTAAGCTTTTGAGTGAGTATTCGTTACTTCGGGTATCACCGAGTAACGAGTACTCATGTATCGTACTCATGTATCGTACAATAATAATTGCATTTATCTTTACAATTACCTACAACGAACAACACTGAGGTCAGTTGAGTTGACCGAAGCTCGAGTGAATACCTATATTTTATAAGAATATAGAGAGAAGTTAAACCATATAATATAGTGTATTTGAAGTGTGATTAGACCTTTAGTAGGAAACAAGCTTTTGGGCCTCAGCGGACTAAAAAATATAGATAACCATCAGCCAGATGATGTCCCAATCATAGGAATACTGCAAAAGATGACAATACTACAGAATTATGCGATTCCTATGCGCAACAAATTATCTTTGACCAAAATAAAATATAAAACTGGTTCACCTCCACTGAAGTTGAAGACATCAAAGAAAAAGGTAAACGACCGAATGGAAGATGATAACGGCAATCGCGCGTCAGTCGCCGATTCGAGTAAAAAGTTTGATGACAAACTCTGCAGAACAGTGGAAAATGGTACTAACCTCATCAATAAGATACCTGAGTCAAATTTAAAATTGGAAGTGAATAAAGACGTAGAACAAAAAAAATGGGTCAGAAGTCGATAGGGATGTAGTAAGTGAAGAATCGATAAACAACAATTCCGTTTCTAAAAATAATTCTAGAGTTAACAACATACATTTCAATTTCGACTAAAGATTTTCAGAGAGGGGATGAAACTCGACCAGAACAAAAGGACGCGTCTAAAAATGATATGGATAACAAGAAATATATTAACAAAGTGATCCAGACCAATGATTTATCGACATCACCCAAACTTACCAAAAACGCGATATCTCCATCCAATTCAATAGCAAATAACATCAACTCAAATCCCTTATCACGCCAATCAAGTGAGAGAGACAGTATAGTGTAACTAATGTTAATGTAATGACCTTGAATTTTATTACAAATTTTATGCAGGTTAATTTTAATCCACTATATTAATTTGAATTACATTTGAAAAGCATTATTTCACAATATTCGAATTTATAAAAAAATTTTATGCACGCCACTGGGCGGCTTTTTCCTTCAAAGGGATAAAAATATGGGTCATCACATTAACAATAGTTACACTATAATAGATTTCGAGATTATTCGGATAATGATAGTAGTTGCGAAAGAGCTCTTAAAATTACTCCACAGTCAGGTTCTTGGAGGGTCTTTCCCAAAAATCTTTGCGTCTCAATGGCCTCAAAAATATTGGTAATACATGTTTCATGAATATCAAACACAAGGTGGCTATTAGAATATTTAAAGAAAGACGCATACATAAGAGATATTAACACAAGCATATCCAGCATGAAAGGAACACTAATTAAAGCATTTGCTGAAGTTATTAAAGAGCTGAAGCTGAAGACGGTTCAGACAGATTGGTTAATACAGTATCATTGAAAAGTCAGATTCAGCGATTTGCTCCAAGGTTCATGGGATACGCTCAACAAGATGCGCAGGAGTTTCTTCGTTACCTATTAGAAGGACTCCACGAAGATGTCAACAGGGTACATGCAAAACCAAAGCCCATATTAACAGAAATTTATGAAAAACTCAGTGACAGTGAGAAAGCGCAAGAATCTTGGTTAAGATATCCGAGAATGAATAACTCCAAGATTATAGATAACTTTGTCGGTCAATTAAAATCAACACTCAAGTGTACACACTGTGGTCACTGTTCAGTTACCTTCGATGCCTTTTGGGATTTATCCCTTCCCATACCCCAAGGCATGGGTCAGTTACGACTTTCACAATGTTTGGATTCGTTTACAAGAGAGAAAAAACTTGACGGCGATGAGAAACCAACATGTTCGAAATGTAGGGAACGAAGACGATGCACTAAATCTTTCTCAATTCATAAGTTTCCGAAAATATTGGTTATCCACCTGAAGTGCTTTTCGCCAACAAAAAGATTGAGGAGAAAACTTAATGTAGCAATAGATTTTCCAATAGAAGGGCTTGATATGAGCCATTACGCGGCTGATAATGTGGCACCCTGTAGGTACAACCTCTACTCTATATCAAATCAAAGTGGAACCACTTACAGAGGTAGGTCACTATACGGCATATTGCCGACATCCCTACACGGGACAGTGGCACGAATATAATGATTCAAGGGTGTCATTAATATCGTCGGAATCTTCAGTCAGTGGGGAAGCATATGTGAGCAAGAAGGCAAGAAGTCGCACCTTCAAGTCTTTGATATAATAGTTTTTTTTTTATTTTTTTAGTTTTAAGTGTTACGTATATCATTACGAATGTACCAAAATCTACTAGATAAATAACTATCAATAAATTTAGAAATTGCGAAAAAAAAAATAAATCGCAAGAAAACTATTATCGAGCCGTAATAGGGAGAAGCGTGACACTGACAGATGATGATTTTTGAGTAATGTCAAAATCAAAATACTTTACCTGCCGCATTTCAATTTACCTGCCGCAAATGCGGCAGATAAAGTAAAAGAAGGTAAACTGTTTGTTTACTTCCGGAAATCAATCTGATAATTGGAGGCTTTACTGACGGTTGGCGATAAATATTATTTATACTTAATAGAAAGAGATAGGCTGTGCATGGCGGTAGATGGAGTGAGAGCGCCGATAACCACCGTTGCTGCGGTCTCTTTCTATGCTCCCATTGGCTGTTGGTCACGTGTCTTGTACAGCTGTACAATTAAAATTTATATTTTGGAGTAGAATTACAAAAATTTACGTATTTAGATAACTTATGTTCAAGCTTTTTATTTATCGAGATTACCTAAGTAGTACAATGAAGTAATAATGATGAAAAATTGGAATTGAAGCTTTCCGTATTAAAATAAGGAGACTGTGAGGTTATAATTTAAAACTCCACTATTAGATTAGTTCTAGCCTCCAAGATTGCGTAGGGTTTGGATTCGATGGCTGTTCTACAATGGCAGGGAAAGAGGGTGGCGTACAAGCCATTTTGAGAAAAAAATATCCTCGTGCTTTATATTTCCATTGCTCAAGTCACAAACTCAACCTTGTTGTGAATGATGCGAACGCAGTACCAGAAATTAGAAATACTATCGCCACTGTAAAGGATGTTATAACGTTTTTCAGAGAATCGACTACACGTCGAAACTACGCTCCAAACCTAGAGTTTGTTCAGCCATCCTTTGCCGTTATGTCATAATCGGTGACGTATTCTGCTGTTTCACGTATGTCTTATATTAGTTGAATGTTATTTGACACTTAACCTTAAAATTATAATCAATGACATATGTTAAGAATTGTTTTCAATATATGACAACTAAACTGTCAAAAGTAACAGATAAAATTTATGTCGAACTTTGATAAGAAATACGTTAATGACGTCATAATTCCGTCTCATCCATTTTATGAATGAGAGAGCAAGCTGGACAATGTATGACGTAACGGCAAAGGATGGTTGAACAAACTCTATCACGATTGTTTGAGACGAGATGGTCCGAAAAATATAAATCAATCAGAAAGTTTCCTCAACATTTCCCAGAGCTTGTGAAATCTCTAGGAACGTTATCAGTACAGGAAAATTATGCCACCAGAAAATCAGCATATCAGTTGCATTCAGCAGTTACAAAACCAGTGTTTATTGTTGCTCTACAAACAATAGCCAAATATTCAGCAGTTTTAGAACCAGTAGTTAACGCACTCCAAGCTTAATCGATCGACATGATCTCGGTGGGGGAACACATCAAAAATATCAAGGACATTTTCAGAAATGACCGCGAGTTTCCTGATAGAATAAGTAATGAAATGCTTCAAAAAGCGCGAGCTGTTGCAATTGATTTGAACATAGAAATTTCGGTTTCACGTCTTGCTCACAAGCAAACACAAAGAAGTAATCCGCCATCAGACAATGATAACGAATATTGGCGGCGTTCCCTGATAATACCATACATTGATTCACTCATTTCATCGTTGAATAGTCGATTCTCCCAAGAAAACACTCCGGCGTTTGCTTTAAGTAAGCTACATCCCTTGTATATGACCAAAACCAGCATTACAGACTTACACAAGAACGCAGAATCATTCCAAGAATTTTATAATCTGGATATCACCGGAGAACTGAACTTTTGGCATAATTTATGGGTGAAGAAGGCTTTATCAGGTGATCAATTAAGAGACATAGAAGTAGTTGATCTGTTCAACGAAGCCAACGTTTTTTACCCTGCTGCCAGAAAGGCATTGATTATTTTAAGCACTATCCCATGCACCATGGCGACCGTAGAACGGTCATTATTCAGTACGCTGCGAAGAGTTAAAACGTGGCTTAGAAGCACCATGGGTGAAGAAAGGCTTACGGGTTAATGTCTGATGAGCGTACATCGCAATTATTTGAAGGAAAACAGTGATTTTATTGAAAAGACTTATAGACAAATTTTCGGCAAACCCGAGAAGATTACTGTTAAATTAATATACAGGGTGGGGCAATCTTCTGACATCGGAGGATTACATCGTTGTGGTGAGAGATAGAACTTTATAATGTTGTGTGAGCTAATACAGTTACTGAGGGCACATTTTGAAAATACTTTCGATTCTACAGGGTGTGATTTTTAAGAATATAAAAAAAAAAATTTGAAAAAAAGACATCAAAACCGGAGCTGTTCTTGAGGACTTCCGAAGATTGCCTGTTTTATGTATTCATTTACTCCACTATGTAGGGAAAACTCGCAAACCTTATCATCAACCGCAGTAATTTAAGTTTTAGATAAAAACGGAACATATCAAAAGGCTAGGTGTTTGTTAGACAATGGTTCACAACCATGTTTCATGACTCAGACATTGGTAAAAAGGTTAGGGTTGAGAACGGAAAAAATAGGTTTACCAGTTTTGGGTGTCAATCAATTAGAAAGTTCAATCAGAGCACGGACACAATCTAAAATTAAATCGGTTTACAACAATTTTACAGCGGTCATTGAATTTTTAATTTTGGACGAAATAACTAACGCGATACCATCTAGATCCTTTGAAAAATCAAATCTAAAAATACCATCGAATTTAAATCTGGCAGATCCAGAATTCAATGTTTCGGCAACACTCGATATATTATTGGGAGCATCTACTTCCTTCGACCTGTTATGCGTTGCTCAAATAAAGCTCGGTACAGGGTTGCCAATTTTACAAAAATCTCTGTTGGGATGACTTATATCGGGACAATTACAAGACTTTCGGAATGATCACGTAATCCGCATGTTGCAGTTACTAATAGTGAATTAGATCAAAGACTAGAATTATTTTGGCATGTGGAAGTAGACACTCCAAAAAGGGTAGATTTATCCGGGGAAGAATTGGATTGTGAGCGTAAATTCGTTGATACAATAGCAAGAGACGCAGCTCCACCAACACCAACACGAGATAATTTACATAAATTAGGCGAGTCATTATTTGCGGCGGAAAATCGATTTGAAGCACTTGAGCGAAAATTTAAGAAATGTACCTATATCATACAAAACGACTTTTATATGGATTACCTCATTACGGGGGTAAAACGGTGGAACACGTGACGGGCATAGCAAAAAATATTTATAAAGAATTGGTAAAATACGGATTTCAGTTAAGGAAATGGAACTCGAATAACTCGGACGTTCACTGATTCGGCCCTTCACCAAGTGGTTGGCAGAATCGAAAGATCATTGGACAACAAAGAATCCACCCTGGGTATATTCATAGATATCGAGGGAGCGTTTGATAAAACAACCTTTCCAACAATTACCCAACAACTCAACTCCAGGAATGTACCTCTGGTAGTAGGAGAATGGATACTCAAGATGCTCTCTAGTAGAGCAATAAGTATCAATGTAGAAGACATCACAGTAAGAGGACTGGTCATGAGGGGATGTCCACAAGGAGGAGTCTTATCACCCCTTCTGTGGAACATAGTCCTAGACACCCTGATTAATCACCTCAACAACAATGGATTCTACACAATTGCATACGCAGATGACATAGTTATCTTGCAGACTGGCAAATTTGTAAACACACTGTGCGATAGAGCGCAGGATGGGCTTAAATTAATTGAAAAATGGTGTAAGGAACACTCATTGTCGATCAATCCCAGAAAGACTGAGATGGTCCTTTTCACCAGGAAAAGAAGTTTATCGGGTTTGAAACCTCCCGAAATCTTCAAAAGCAAACTAAACTTTTCGGAAGAGGTGAAATACCTTGGTATTACCCTCGACAGGAAACTAACATGGAACTCTCATCTACACAGCAGAGCAAAAAGAGCATATGTGGCATATGAGCAGTGTCGGAGGACAGTGGGACGCACATGGGGTCTGTCGCCCCGTGTGGTCACCTGGATCTACACTGCAATAATAAGACCCATGTTAACGTATGGAGCAATTGCATGGGGACCGAAGGTTCTACAAGCAACGGCCATCCAAAAATTATATCAAATACAGCGAATGGCTTGTTTGAACATCACAGGAGCCATGAGAACAACACCAACTGCAGCAATGGAACTAATTACTGGTCTGACCCCTCTGGACCTACACGTCAAGGAGGTTGCGTCAATGGCCATGGTACGATTGCGCACGGCTGGTGTAAACCCCGAAGTAGGAATGGGCCAATTGAGGTTGAGCCTATGGAAGGAAGCGCTCACTGCGCTACCTCTCCTGCAGGCAGCCAACGATGCAATTGAACCCAGGTTTTTGTTTAACAAACCCTACAAAATTCAAATAAAACAGAACACAGAGCCAGATGCTGCAAATGCAATAAGCATATATACAGATGGTTCAAAAATGAAAGAAGGCTCAGGCTGTGGAATTTACTCGAGAGCACTGAGCCTCAAGATTAAGTGGGGAATGGGAAACAATACCAGCGTGGTTCAAACAGAACTGGCTGGTATCTCAATTGCCACAAAAGAACTAACCAGAAGAGGAATTTCTGGCAAAACCATAATAATCTGCACTGATAGTAGACAAGCCCTATTAGCCTTGAACAGACAACGTGTTATATCGAGGCTAGTACTAGAGTGCCACCAAGATTTAGCTGACGTCTCGGCAGATAACAACATTATCCTGAGGTGGGTTAAAGGGCACGACAGGAGTAAAGGAAATGGCATTGCTGATTCTTTAGCCAGGGAAGCCGCTGGACTGAAAATTCTAGAACAACCAGTGACACCTACGACCTGACGACTTCGACAATTGCGGAACTAGCCAAACGTTACACCCATGCTCAATCCCTTAAGAGATGGGATGGAATCAAAGGATGCAGTTTTGCCAGGATCACCCTGGGCGACCCTCGGAAGCTGGCGCCGATGAAATATTTGGCGATGACCAGGAAAAACCTACGTTTAACATTAGGATTTCTGACTGGTCACTGTCAACTAAGTAAACACCTCCATACTATGGGGCTAGTGGACACACCTCTATGCAGGATGTGTGAACAGGAAGATGAAACTGTCAGGCATATCTTATGCGAGTGTCCGGAGTTATCGTCAATAAGAGAGTGTGTGTTCGGTGAGTCTTGGCCTACACCTGCCGATATAAAGGAGATGTCTCCCAGTGACCTGTCCACCTTCCTGAGAAGGACAGGATGGACAATGACCTAGGAGGACAACTCCTCGGGAGGATGTGCAATGGGTCACATGTGGCCTAAGTGCTGTGAGCCTACACACTCACCCTCCCTACTCTACAGATACAGATACAGAACTCGGACGTTTTAGAAGGATTGTCAACAAAAGTAACCGGAGGAGAATCAATCTCATTTTTTAGGATAGCGATTTATCAAAAACTTTGGGCATACTGTGGCAATCTCAAAATGATGTATTATAATATCGAATTAATATAGTCGAAGGTAACGCGAAAGTAATAAAGCGCTCTATTTAATCAACAATCCCGAAAATCTTTGATATTCTCGGGCCAATCGGACCAGTAATAGTCAAAGCAAAACTATTTATGCAAAGATTATGGGAGCAGCACATGGGAACTTCACGGGTTCTCAGATGCGTCCGAAAGGGCTCACGGAACATGTATATATGTAAAAACAACAGAAAACGATAATGTATCAATAAGATTGGTTTGCGCAAGCTCAAGGGTAGCGCCCTTGAAACCGATAATGCTACCTCGCCTGGAATTATGCGGAGCGGTACTATTAGCAAATTTAATGAAACGAGTTATAAAATCATTAAACAATCCTGGTATAAAGGCATACTATTGGTGCGATTCTACGATAGTTTTGTCATGGATCACTGGTGATCCAAATTGTTGGAAACAGTTTGTGAGTAATCGGGTTAATCAAATCCAAACTGTCACTGACATTGAAACTTGGCGTCATGTTGGAATGGACCTAAATTTTTGTATGAAACTTTCAATTATGAATTGGGCCACCAGAAAACAGAAGTTGAAGACTTACCAGAAATCAAACGGCAAAGGGAGGTTGGGTTAACGACGACCAATCCTAATTTCGAAATCATTGGGAATTACTCCAATCTGGGTAAGTTACAAATTGTTACTGGTTATTGTTTGAGATTTATCAACAACCTGAAGAAAGATCGTGGTAGAAATATATCTAGCAGCTTAAGTACTATCGAACTAGATCAAGCGTTAAAGGTTTTATCTTCTGTAAGTTCCTTGTGGCATTACTTATACTTTTTTCTCTTATAATTTATCATTGGAATAGTTGTTAATCGATACATACTTCAATACACAAAATCACCAAGTTATACATGTTTTGAAAACAAAAATGATCATACACAAAAAACTAACAACAAACGCGTTTTATTAACAACATTTCCAGAATAGGCTAAAAAAAGCGCTATCCCAATAAAAACCTTTCCTGGAACATGCACTTCACTGGATTCCATTTCGAGTAGAATATAATATCGTTAGAATGTCATAAAATAAAATATTTTATTTCACATTTTACCAGAGGTGTGATCTACTATGAATGGACCTTAATAAAGTTTGACAACAAAGTTTTGTAGTCTTAAACTTCAAAATATTATTGATTGTCTAGTTGTCATATTTTTTCGTTGTGTCAGATAGGGACCAAAAATTATTTTATTAATTTTATTACTAGTTAATCTTGACAACGGTAGCTGGAACGCTACCGAAACGTCGAAATAAAAAATAAAAAACATTATTGTGGTTTGATTTCCAAAAGAATTAAAGGTTTTAATTAAAACTGTGCAAATGCGACAATATCCCAAGGAGTATGAAATTCTGGCCTCGATAGTTATCGAGATAAAGAGACCTAAAAGTCTCCTCATTTCAGCTGCTGCTCTGCCTGTGGGAATTCTGCTGTCTATGCATTAACTGTTAAGTCAATAAAAATGAAAATATACAAAATCAATCATACTTTGGTTGATGTGAATCTGGCTTCTGTTTGTCAAAGTCAAAGTGAAAATGCCAATAAGAAATTAGAAATGGTGAGTGGGATTTAAAATTAGTTTTACATATAAATTTATTTAGGATCTTAGTTCTGATAAAGGAAATAAAAGTAAGTGAACCTTTAAAATGTCATCACTATATATAATTCGTCATGTATTGCAGAAAATTATAATAGTAAATATTTTTGTCCACTTCGCAATCTGTAGTAATAAAACATTTTTCAAATCTCCATCTGATATTAATCAAAGTGAACAGTGGTACAAAAGTTTAGAACTTCCTTCTGTATCCAATGATCAAAGGTTGTGTGAAGATCATTTAGATAATAATGCATTCACAGGTTCATGATGCAAAATACTTATTAAATTTGTTTGACCTTTGTAATCCTTACATCATGCATCATAACATAATACACCACGATAAGTAGTTGAACATAATAATACCCAAGCTTTTGAAAATACTGTATTACCTGTATTAAAATGAAAGCTTATTTTTTCTAACAATAATGATAGCTTCAAAGAAACTCAATTTGGAACATCTACCTAACAAACTATGAAATCTAGTACTTTAAGTAAAATAAATGAAACTTAGAGTAAATAATTCATCTCTCAAGAAGAAGAAAAGGTATTACATTAATAAAGATCTGAGTTATTTCAAAATTAGATCCAGCAGGCTTAGATTTTTTAAAAAGTAGTACTGTTAACTGCAAGAAACATAAACTTTCGTGGTCAATAACATTATCCATTTATAAAAAGGGACCACAAGATGATGTTTTAAAACGTTTTATATCTTTGCCCAGTAAATCTACTTTACAGTTACTTCTACGATCAGTGCCATTTGAAACTGGAATTAATAAAGCAATTTTTAATAGGCTTAAAGAAATGGTTGTGAAAATGAAACATATTGATGGAAATTGTTTTGTTATTTGGTGAAATAGCTCTATGAGAACAATTGACTTTGGATGTGTCTAGCGAAAAACCTGTAGGCATAAAAATTGGAATTCTACTAAGGATAGTGTTAAACTTAATTAGCTCATAAAAGTTTGTCACCTTATAAATTAAAAAATAATATAAGTAGTAAGAGGACTAGCAAATAAATATTTTTTTTTCTTTGTAACTTACAGAACCGTGTTTTATTTATTTTGTTTCAGACCTGTTCCTGCCTTCATAGAAATGGAGAATCTACTTTCTTTTTGTTGTTTTTGTGAATAATTTTAAAAAATGTGCAATTTGATGTGATATTGGATTAACTTTCCTAAATATAAAATAAGTTTAATTTGGTTACCAATGTTAGAAAGAGAAATTTCCAATAATCAATTAC
>CAJUYH010002510.1:0-39560 GCA_910591685.1 Galerucella tenella
TTTTTTTTGTGCTTTCAAAGTCATTGTTTCTTTAGGATTAAAAAAAACAATATAATAACTAATTAGTTTGGCAAATTTGCAGTGTGTAGTTAATAAAGTGCAGAAGCAACTGAACAGTGAATGTCATCTTTGTTAAGCTATTTTGAACGAGAGTGCGGGTCTCGCTTACTGCTGTAAGAGACGTAAGTAATAGTATTCATTATTATCAATTATTACATATTTATATGAAAATTATTGAATGTTTTTGTTGCTGGGTTATGTTAATTAAACTTATACATTTCTAACATCAAATTGATTTTTCTAATTTTTCGTTCAGTAAAGAAAAAAACTACAGTTTGGCAACATCACAATATTTTGTTCTGCAATGTCATCATCTTTCTATCGTAAATAAACTATATGTACAAAACAATGACTAAATAAAATAAATAATTTTTACCTTCACTTTCCGGATGTATACATCATGTAATGGATAAATACCCTGACAAGCCTTTTCAATATCCTTGGCTATACTGTCAGGAAGAAGTTTATTCACTACTTCTTTAATATCGGAACCTTGAATGTCTCTAGTTATAATTTCTACCATTTTCTTACGAATGGCTCTTACCTAGAAAATAATAACTTGAATATGACTAAAATATATCAGAATATATTTAGCCAGTGAAATGAAATTAACGACAAAAACTTACTTGAGTGTGTTGGGCATAACATGTTTTTCTATTAGATAATTGATCTTTATTGGTGAATCCTATGCAGAATACTCTAAGTAAATATCCATCTGATGTCTTGACATCAGCAGAAGCTTCAATTAAAGTTTGCCATTTCTTTACCATTGACCTCAATTTGTCAGTGGTTAGATCCATTCCATGGAAATTGGTTAGAACATTTCTACCTACAATACAAATAAAATTAATCAATGGTATTGATAAATGTTATTGCATAGATGTTTACAATTTAAATAAATTTTGTTTGATCAGATTTTGTGAATATTTGCGTCTTATAGGGAACAAAAATGTATCATCATGTTTGTATCAATGCGAGCTGAGTGTATCATCATTTCAAACAAAAAACGTATTATAATAACAAATTTAAAATATAAGTATATATATATATTTACCTTGCACATCTTCAGCTATCAAACGGAATTTCCTGAAGGATCTTTCAGCATCGTTATCATTTTGTAAATCTGCTAGGGAAACTTCAAAAACTCTGAATTTCAGCCCTTCTGAAGCTATTTTAGTACCTTGGGTACGGTTAACTAAAGTTTTACCGACCTGGCGAGTAGCGAACATGGATGGTGCTTTAACATCGTACCAATCTTTTCTTGTGAAAGGGTCAACACTAAAATATATAGATATCTGAAGATTACCGTACATTCATTGTATTTTAATGCTTTTAATATCAATTTACCAGAAATTGAATAATCAAATGCAGCACATGTAAACATTGTGAAAATTCTAACCTCCAAACAGTTGAAATTAAAATTGAACAAAAATACACAATAACTTCAAATTATTAAATGGAAAAATAGTTTAATACGGATCTATTAACTAATACAAGCATAAAGCATAGTAAAATAGGATGTTGAATGTTAAGTTGTAAAACCAGAGGCAACTTGTATCCGTTTTATTTCAACAAATCTTCGAACATTTTAAGCAATTTATATAAAGTACGAATTTAGAAAGCTTTAGAGAACAATTTTGTGTAGATATTTTATACTTACACCTTCTTCTTAACTCCTTTCTTGCCACCTTTAGACAAACCCTTATTTTTACCGACGGCCATGATTGCTGTCGTACTGCAAAAGAAAAAATAGAAGTGACAGACACTATGACAATTGACAACTTGAAGTCCAATCTGACAAGACAAGCTGAAGCACGTCATGTATCTTCTTTTTTAAGTTGCTGGTGCACAGATAACCACAGACCAGATATAACCAGTGCATAAGCCATGGCCACCTCTACAACACACAAAGGTGGCCATGCATAAGCAGATAGATCACTATGGCAGATAGCCTGTGCTGGTGGTTCTAGCCATGGCCACCTATGGTTCTAGCTAGTCAGTAGTCACAGATTATTACCTAGTAGTTGGATGTTCAGATTTTCCATGAATTTTCTTATGAAATTATTGAACAAACAGAAGAAATAATTAGAATTGACATTTGCATTTGGAAATAATACCTGATACATGATAGTAATTAATTTAATAATTTCCTTCTTTATTCCCGAACATTTTATTTATGATATAAAAAAATTTAAATACTACAATATTACTAATTTGAAACAAAAATCTGAAATAAAAGGTAGAACGTGTCGCGGGACACACGGTAGGAACATGTAATACATCTGACGTTATATATAGATAAACAATTTGCATATTCCTCGGTGGTCGAGTAGTAAGCAAACCAGACTCTCACGCGGTAGAAGCGGGTTCGATTCCCCGTTAAGAAGTTTTTTTTATTGTTAATTTTATTTTTAAATGATTATTCTGCTTAATATTAATAACGACAATTAACAGGTGGACGTTTGAAATATTTAGCAGAATATTCATTATTATAGATAATGTATATGTACGGTACCCTTCATGAGGGAGTCCGATTGGCAACATCTACTTATAACAGCATCGTATATTTAAAAAGGGAAACCGTAGCATTATACAAATTGGACATTCAAGAACTGTACGTTTACCGCAAAAAAATTGGTGGAAACATAAAATTAAATTGTTAAATTTTCAATTTGAAGTTATATACAGTTTATAGAAATTATATTTTCTAGATTCATCCATTTTAAAGTTATCGAATTAAAACATTCAAGTTTTCAAAATTTCAACACCCTGTATTTCGAAAAGTAAATGTGCTAGTCCCCTTAATCGCGCAAAAAAAATTATGGAAATAATAGTAAAAATTTATCCGAACAAATTCAAGTAGATCACCAGCACTGCGGATACCAGCTTTGCATAGAATTTTAATATAGCATCGGTGGTTCAGTGGTAGAATGCTCGCAATCCACGCGGGCGACCCGGGTTCGAATCCCGGCCGGAGCATATGAATCGCTAAGGAGAGAGCACAAGCACGAAAGCAAGGTACATAACGAATCAACGTAACATAACGTAGCGTAACGTAACGCGTAACGGTCAGATCTTTTGCGTCGCGACCACTGGTCGCTCAAACATAACCTGACGTAAAGAACTAAAGTTCCAAAAAGACGAGTACCAGGAAGTAGAAGTAGAAGCACAGAGTACACCATCTGTACTCTGTGGTAGAAGCCACGGCACGTAGACCAGAAGCAGAATTTAGACTGATTAGTGATTACTGATTTAGTTTGTTTTCATCTATTTAAATCACGCATTTCTAAACCCACAAAACCACACAAAACATACGTTTTCTGATAAAAATAGTGTGTTACGATATTATTATCTCCGGCTGCTAGAATAGTACTCTCTAATACTGCGCGGAAATAAAATGTTAAACGTTATATTTTTATTACCATTCTTTTGCTTAGTTCTTTCCGAAAGTGTTCATCATAACCCCTCAGTTTACGTGAATCTCAAGTATAACGAACTATATAGCAACATTATAAATAATAATGTAGAATATATTCTAGAAGTAACTGAAAGTAGTGTAAGTCAATTATAATATATTAATAAGTAGTATCTTTATTTTACTTTATGTAGGTACCATTAATAGAATGTATTCTAATGAATGTTGACAATGTAAATACTGTATTTAAAAATACTTATATATTTTATTGGTGACAATTGAATTTTAAAATCAGTATATTTTATTCCAGAATGATACACATAATGAAAATCCTCCAAGAATATGGATCCAGAGCAATGCAACTGTGGCTATGCCTTTAATGATAGTAGCAAGACAAACCAAAGAAATGTTGTCATGGATGTTACCACTAGAAATAGAGGGAAATTTAGAAGAATATGTATATAATTATACCACCAGGACTATGTGCCATGATATTTTGAAGCATTATAAAGTTGCAGGTATGTGACATTCAAGGTTCATAGTCAGACTTTTTTGTTTTTATATAACTTCTAATAATAGTTATACCAATTTTTCACCTTGATAAATTTTGCTATTTTCACAAAATTGAAAAATTTGCTAAAAAGTAATAATCAATTCATTAGTCCAAAATCTAAATTAAAGATGACATTCACCAATCCATTCAATGGATGAAAAATATTTGATATAAAATTTAATATGCTGGAAAATATATTGTGAGTGGGCTAGCAAAAAAACCTTGTCAGATTAATAGTATATTTTGCAACGATCATGTAATGATGGTTACTAATACACAAGCATTAACTGGGATACGAAACGAGCCGAAGGAGAGCTTTGTATGGTTAATGAGAGTGTATTAATAATCATTAAATGAGAGTTGCATACACTCTTTTTTCTACAAAGAAATTTGATTAAAAAAAATATATATAAAAAAATGCACTATCAGGCACTTGAACCCGGAATGTACAGATCGAAAAAAACCTTATGCGGCGCCTTTACCCACTGTTCTACAGGACCACATGGTTGAACCAATAGCATAAAGCACATAAGTATGTTACTATTATACAATATTAGTAATAAATTATTGTAGACAAAAATAATAATTTTAAATATGTATTTGCCTTGGTCATTGAGTATTTTTGGTCTGGTGCTGGACATTTCTTTTAAAAACTAACGCAAAAGATTTAAATTGTCATAAAACACACATATTGCTTAGAAACTCTCAAACATTCTACAGAAAATATTGGGTCTGCCTACTTGGTTATTTGAAAATCTAGATTTATATTGGTAAATTTTTCAGTTTCATAATGAAAACCAGTGTTATAATGAGTATCATTATGAAACTGAAAACTGGTTTTTAATTAACAACTTATAGGTAGTATAGGAGTAGAAAAAAACTTGAATATGATTTTTTAAACATTGCACTCATTTGTCTTGAGAAAAAAAAGTTATACAAATCAAAAGTGTAACTATTGTCCTGAATTGAGGAACACAAATTGGTTACCTTTGTCCTTTGTTTCTTTATAATATCTAAAGAATTATAATCTTAAAATAATAATAATAAACGTCTTTTATTGGTACAACCAAATGGCCATCGACCGAGATCCTTCAGCCAGTATTATTTACATTGTTTATTATAATATACTTAATAGTAATAAAAGTAATATTTGTGTTATTGAAAAAAAAAAAATTAATAATAATTAGGAATAATAATTAGGAAATAAAAAAGTTAAAAATTATTGCCAGAATTTTCACTATCCTTCAGTGACTATTTACAACTTCCCAAACTGTCTTATTAGGATATTTTCGTTTCAACTGTTGTGTGTGATCTCGTTCAATGCATAATTTGTCCATTATTTCTTTAAAATGCGTCCGCTTAGAGAATGTTTGGGACAGAGTAGTCTTTCTATCCTTCAGTGGCTGTACCTTTGTGGTTTTGTATAAAAGTTTGTTTGGTGGATTGTGGAGAGGGTTTGATGGATGTCTTATTTTTGTGATGGCTCTTAAAGTTGTTGTCTCTGCTGTCTGTAATGTTTTCCATACAGGTCTTCTTGATGTTTGGTATACTATATGGCCATACTCGAGTATCGGTCTACAGATACTTCTGTATATGTGTGCTGCAGTTTTCTTACTTATGCCCATGTTTTGGTATGTTATGCTTCTAAAGTGTTTTCCTCGGCTAATACATTTTTTCTTTGATATCTCCACGTTTTTATTAAAGTTAAGTTTATTGTCGATAGTCATACCGAGGTACTTTACAGTTGATGTGCATGGAATTATGTTATTGTTCATATAAATAGATGGTGTTTTGGGTGTTGGTGTATGATTGAAGATTATTGATTGCGATTTCAAAGGGTTAGGCTTCATTCTCCACCTGTTGAACCATTTCTCCGTTCTGTTCATTAATGTTTGCAGTTCCTTCATTGTTTTTTTGATGCTGTTATTATGACTAATTAAAGCGGTGTCATCTGTATACTGCAATATGTATTTTTGTAAATTGATGTGCTCTGGTGCTAACCCAAAGTTGTATATGTCATAACAGTAGAGATTGTAGAGCAGAGGAGAAAGTGGGGAGCCTTGTGGGACTCCTTGTTGTGGTATAATTGTTTGTGAGAAACTGTTGTTAACTTTTATTTGTATTGTTCTGTCACTGAGGTAATTTTTTATTATTAGTAGCAGGTATTCCGGGCACTTCATTTGTTGTAGTTTGTACAACAATCCACAATGCCAAACACTGTCAAAGGCTTTGTTAATAGTAGTAGTAATAGTAGTAGTAGTATTTATTTGATCACATTATGAGTTAATTACATTTGTGACATGTCAGTACATATAGTATTTATAGTATAGCTACCTATACATTAAATAGAAACATATATATAAATAAAAACAATACAATATATCAATACAATACATAATTATGACAGTTATAATGTAAAAGAGACATCACATTGGAGGAATTCTAAAATTTGATAAAAACACTGGCTTAAAAGGAAGGATTTTACTTTTTTTTTAAATTGATTGTAGCTTAATAGCCGGAAGTCATCCGGTAGCTTATTATACAAGCCCTCATCCATTGTATTGCGAGCTGTCAATCTCAATCTTGTGAAATGTTGCCTCAGATGAGACGCTTTCCTATTGGGGTAGTTATGATAATCGGAATTAGTCTGATATTCATCTTTGTGTTTATGGATTTCAAGAACAGCATGCAGAATGAACAAGCATGGCAAAGGTAGAATTTTAAATTTCTTAAATAAAGTCCGACAGTGATCTCTAGGTAAAGCACCCGCTAGGATCCTTATTGCCTTTTTTTACAACGTAAAAGCTCTATCAGCATAAGAAGATTTTCCCCATAGGAGTAATCCGTAGGTCAAATGACTTTGAAATAAGGAGTAATAAGATTGCATTAAAACACTGCTACTAATTACGAACTTTAACTGTCTAAGGACAAAGAGCTGAGTGGACAGTTTCTTGCATAATTTGTTAATGTGCGCCTCCCAAGTGAGTCTGTCATCCAAGGTGAAACCCAATAGCTGAACTTGTTTGTTGGAAGTCAAGTTGTAATTAGATGAAAAAATAATTTTTTGGGTTTTGTCTGTGTTCAACTTGAGATGATTGGAAGCAAACCACTGTTCCGCTTTATCATCCGTCCTAGATTTCATACTTATTAAATCGTTGATATTAGAGTTAGCATGTACCAACGATGTATCATCAGCGTAGCAGATACATATTGTGGGTAGCAAGTAAGTGAATATATCGTTAATATAAATTACAAAGAGAGTTGGTCCAAGAATGGAGCCTTGTGGTACTCCATGAAACACAGGTTTACAATTACTAATTTCTCCTGAAACATAAACAGCTTGTTTTCTGTTGTATAAATACGATTTAAAGAGTTTTAATGCTGTACCCCTGATTCCATAATACTCCAGTTTTCCCAGCAACAGCTGATGATCCACACAATCAAAAGCTTTACTGAGATCACAGAGAGTTAAAGACGTGTGCAAGCGACTCTCAATATTGTCTGTAATAGATTTAATAATAGCCGATACAGCTAGAGTTGTGGACTTACTTCCGACAAATCCAAACTGGTTGGTATTTAAAGTTGAAAATTTTGCTAGAAAAGAAAGCAATCGTTCTTTAATCAATGTTTCAAAAATTTGGCCAAAAATCGGTATAATTGATATGGGCCTGTAGTTATCAGTGACATTTGGATCGCCTTTTTTAAAAATGGGTATAACTTTGTTGGTTTTAAATACATTTGGAAAATATCCTTCTGACAAACATTTATTAAATAATACTGTCAGAGGCGCAGTCACAAACTGTATCGTCTCCTTTACAATTTTACTATTTAAATGATAAAAGTCAAAACAAGATGAATTTTTCAATTTTCTAATCGTTATTTCTACCTCTTCCTCCGAAATTGGGAGCAAGAAAAAAGAGTCAGTCGGCGTTGGTATTTTAGAAAGAAAATTCAAGGCGTCTAATTTACAAGTTGGAAGTAATTTTATTATGTTTCCCGCAATATCAGTAAAAAAGGTATTAAATTCTTCTGCACATATGTTGTTGGAAATAGATGATTTCCTATTTGCATTACGCTCGTAATTAATTAATCTCCAAGTGTCTTTGGATTTGTTGTTAGATTCAACTAGGAAATTGTCGTAGGATTCCTTTTTAGCAGTAATAATTGCCGATGAGTATTGTTTTTTAAAGTTTTTAAAAGCAAGAAGATCTTTGGGATCTTTAGATGCTATGCTAATCGTATGAAGAATTTCTAGGGTGTTTCTCATGTCTCTTAATTTGTCATTAAAAAAGTTTACCGGTCTTGTAACCTTATTATTTACCCTTTTAAGAGGGAAATGTTTTTGTACAAGTGTACTATATGTGTCGTTTATAAAATTAGCTAATGAATCAATGCTATTGAAATTATTGTAAATATCCTGCCAATTTATACAACTAAAGAAGGTTTGTAAGGACTTAAGACCCTTGACAGTAATAGGTCTACCTAAAGTGTAGTGGGAACTTTTATTGTGATAGTTATTTATAGATATGAATTGACCCTTGTGATCAGCAATACAAGGATCAAATGTGCCAAAAGTACAATCAGCATTCTCTACATTTGTAAATATATTGTCTATGCAAGTAGCTGTGCTAAGAGTGACTCTAGTTGGAGTTGTTATTTTAGGTTCTAGTCCGAACGAGTCCAACAGATTTATCCAATATTCTGAAATGTAGGAGTTTTCATTTATATCGATGTTAAAATCCCCTACTAAAATAAGATTAGAGAACCTATCAGTCATGGATACAAAAACTTCTTCCGCTTTACTAAAAAATATTTCTACCTCTCTGGATGCAGACGATCTATACGTAGTTATAAGAGTAGTTTTAATTTCCTCAATTACAATGGCACAAAATTCTGCATGCTGTTCAAGACAAAACTGGTTTAAGACCAGAGCCTTGCACCCTACGGTATTGCGAGCAAATATTGCAACACCACCATGTATCATAACATTTCTGCAAAAATATGAAATAAGAGAGTAATTACCAAGATTAATTGAGTTAATTTCATTTTCTTTAAGCCAGTGTTCACTGATACATAAAATGTCACACTGATTCTTTTCAAGATAAAGTTGAATATGTTCCACTTTATTTGATAAACATTGTACATTCAGATGAAAAATTCTGAGACCACTTCTCTGATTTTTCTTTGTTTTTATTTTGTCTGGGTAAGTGTTTGTTAATTTATTGCGTACTGTTGTTGATTTATCCTCACACTTGATGTTCGTATATTGGCTTTCTACTCTAAAAAAGAAGACGTCGTTTGATCCGTTGTTTGTTTATTCATCTGGTCTTTATCACTCCCTAGCAGAACGTTGCGAGTTTTATGTTTTAAGTAGTATTTTCCAAAATCAAAACGTCTGTAGGCTACTCCAAGAGGCCAAAAATCTGGATTGTACAATTTCTCCTTGAATGTGAAGTCGGCTGCTATCACGAATGTTTTTAGTTTATTATTCTCCTTTAAGTGAACTTTTCACTTCCCTCTCCGGTTTTTTTCATCAAGTAATCGACTATGTCCTTTTCTTTGACCTCATTTTGCACTCTATAAACATAGATCCAAACTCTAGGTTTTTCACCTTTAAAGCAACAGCTACACGCTAAAATAATACAAATAATTGTAAAGAATGTAAAGTGAAGTAATGAATACAGCTTTCAACAGTAATTAGTAAATAATACACTAGTTTTTCATACTATACTCGTAAAATATAATATGTTGCTAAAGAAAAACAGCACTATAAAACCACAAAACGTCAACGTCAAATTGGTTGAAAATTAGAACTTTTTTAGTCGTAAATTTGACTTAGTAGGAATGGTGATGACCAGTGGCGGCTCCTCGAAGGAGGCTAAGGAGGCTCAGCCTCCTCAACAATTTATCTAGCAAATAGCACCAGAAATATTTTGTTGATTATTCTTCATTTTATTTCCCGTTTATCCAATTTTTTTTAATTTCACAATCAATTCCCCGTTTTCACTATTTATTTTAGAATCTGAAAACAGTGCTCTGAGGCTAGATTCCACAAGCATCTCTCTGGAAACAAGTGTTACTCAACAAAGTTGCCATTTTTTCTACCAGCCCAATTGCTGATACCGTCAAAAACGCGAAAATGGCAACACTCTTTGTGGGCCAGCCTTTCGTAATTGCGATGATATACGAAGTACGAACCACGAATACGAGCGTGGGCTCGCGAGTTTGTTTTGTTTTATATGATTAGCGGGAATAATAATTAAGTGACGCCACGCGAAGTAAGGTTAGAATAATTAGACTATTTGGAAAATTATTTAAATTTAAAATGAGTTCTTGTGCTAGTGATTTAGTTGCTGAGTTTCTAGAAAATCCATTTAGTGGATTAACATATGATAAAAAAGTGTTTTTTAGAAATAAACGGCCCCTACCGGATTTGAAGGGATTAGTGTTATCAGTTAAGTATCAAAATCGATCATTTAACACTGACAATTATAAAAAATATTCATGGTTAACGGGATCCGAGGTACACAATAAATTATATTGTTGGAATTGTTTACTCTTTACAACTGATAATTCTTCATGTTGGGGGCGCTTGAGTTATAATGATTTAAAAAATTTATCTCGCGGTCTAGACAGACATGAAAAATCCCAGGAACATATTATATCAAGTATTGAGTTTAAATTAACCGGTAAACAAAATATTGCCGCTCGTACACGCGAAATAGAAAATCATAACCATATAGTTAAAGACAACCGCGAAGTATTTATGATACCAAGATTTGGTTTTTAAACGGCACGATGAAGCTGAAAATTCAGTTAACAAAGGTAATTTTAGAGAATTGGTAGCTGGTACGGCCACTGCGCGAAGGTTGAATTAATTGGCTGCATAAAGTATATTTTTACAAAAACGTTTCATGTCCAGCCTCCTCTCTCAAAAAGTTCACGAGCCACCACTGGTGATGACATTACTCTTGACGAGTAATTTGGGACCCGCAATGTTCAAAAAGCGTTTTTTCTTAAATTACGATTTTGAGTGATTTTTCGACTTCAAAAGTAATCATTTTTCGAAAAATTACAAGTGTTAAAATAGTTATTTATGATATGAGTGTTAAAAGTGAGGTTTTATTTTGTGAGTGAAAACGTTTGTGAAATGAGCGGAGCGAATTGAACAATTTCACGAACAAAATAAAATCACTTTTAACACAAATACCATACAATGTTTTTTGTACAACTTCCCTATTTTGATAATGAAACGAGCGAATTTGCAATGACAATAAATTCAAAATGCATTTTAGTATTCAAATAATCAAAAGATTGTTGTGAATGGCAGACGTTGCCAACGTTATGATTACTAACAAATGAGAAAAGACGCTGTCATTTGAATTTCAGTGTTAAAAATACTTTTAACACTAGTGTTAAAAGTATTTTTAACACGCTGCTATGTAAACAATCGTTTTTAACATTGTTTGCTATCATTAAAAGTGTCACTTTTAATGACAGTTGTACAAAAAATATTTTTTTCCGCAAATCGCTAGGAAATTTTGACATTCCTGTCAAAATTTCTTGAAGAAAAAGTCAGGACTTCCTTACTGTAAGGAAATGATATTTCCGTACAGTTGTTAGTGTTCTACATAAATGATTGAAAACACATTGCTTATAAGGAATTAATTTATATTTTGAAAACATCAAGTCATTGCTGAATACATTTTTAAGATCAATTTACAGTAATTTGACAGTTAGTACAATTATTGAACATTGGAGGAACACTCTTAGTACTATGAGAAACATTTTGGACAACATGCAGGGTGGTAGGGTCATTTTGTTGAATATTTTGTACTGTGAAAATTTTATTTGCCACCTCAACCTTATTGTTAAGCGATTCTTCGATATATCCTTCAGCAACGTTTGATGACTTCCATCCGCCATGCCTCTTTAAACTAGTTATGTCGGCACCAGAGTCAACCAATATTGTTGCAGAAGACCGACGAAAGCAGTGACCAGTATATTCTGTCGGATTTACCAAGTTCAAATAAGTAGCAACTATTTTGGGCATTTTTCTAAATTGATGAATTCCTACCACTTGTCTACAACCCTTTCCGCTTTGATATTTAAAGAAAAATCGGCCACTGTTCATATTTTCTGGTCTTAACGAAACATAATTTCGATAAACATTCAAGTAGATCTGATTAATTACAAATGATCTTGGTTTGTTGGTTTTCGAATCAGGTATGCTGATTAAAAGCTTAGATTCTAAGTCTTCTATATCGTGTACAGTCATTCGGACTAACTCATCCATTCTACAGGCCCCAGAAATACCAAATATTACAGCCACCTAAAAAATAAATAAAGCTATAATCTAAATAGAAATTAAAACCTTGTAAATTACCTTAATCATTAAATTTTCTTTATCTGGAGCTTCCTGGATAAATTTTTCAATTTCTTCCTTCGTTAAAATCTTAGATTTCATTGCCCTATTATAACCTTGAGCTTGCCGTTTCAATAAAGAACGAAGTTTTGAGTATGTAGATATATCTACATTGTGTTTAAGTGCAAGGGTTGACTTCAGCATTGAATAATTGGCCCATAATGTTGAAGATTTCATCTTTAAACAAAGGTCTAGGAAGTATGCCATTACAACATTTTCTGAGAAAGAACTCGTATTTTTACTCATGCGATAATCCATAAAACGTCTGTATGCATTTTCGTACTTTTCTCTTGATTTCTTTGGCAATAATTCTAATGAAGCAGTATTCACTGCCTCAACCAGCTCTGGAGGAGTCCCAGGAATGGAAATTTCATCATCACTTATCATTTTACTTTCGAGAACACCAGCAATTACATTTATAAGCGTCAAGTTTGACAATTCAACCTCAATACGTTTCCATAGTAACCCAAGTAATTTTATTAGGAATTTCAAAGCACCATTTATTTGGGAATGAAATTATCGCGTTTTTTTTAAATCAATCAATATCTGTCGAATTTTAAACGATATGCGGAAAAATAATATGTTTACCTCGTAGGAAAAGCCACATTCCTGGACTCTGTGTTGCTAAGTCTCGGCTTGCGCCTCGACTTAGCAATCTTCACAGTCGTCCAGGAATGTTAAGCTTTTACTACCCGGTAAACAATGTACTATTGCGCAATCGATCTTTTTTGTTTATTTACAGCATCGGTTGTCAGGACGTTAGGTTGTGTTTACTGGTTTTTAAGTCTAACACGTCGATAAGTAATTTACTTATCGTTCAGACGTAGGCAAGTAAATTACTTACCGACGTCTTAGCCCTACATACATTTAAATGGTCCTAAATAATATATTACTCCATTCATTACACAAAAGGAACAAAAAAATAAGATCTATATTTTTTTAATGAACAGAACAGAACAATATAAAAAGTAATAAATAGCATGAAAACAATTTCACCAAAATGCAAATTATATTTTAAACTGATCGAGAAGTATAAATGTCACTTTTGACATTTAAATTATTTTATTCGAAATTTATTTAACAACCCTTACCGTTCTTGATACTTAATATACTATATTTTTGCCCAAAATATATGAAAAATGTGTTCTCAGTATCTATTTGTTAGCTTCTTGCTATTTTGCAATGTATTTGTTAATAACAAATTACTGACCACTCGTACGCAAAAAATTCACTGAGGTTTTTTTGTTTGCAATAACTCAATGCAATAGGCCCCATCCTGCCACCTGTTCAGGGTCGGTTATCTCAATTTTCTATGCGTTATTTTAGAGGTGCACCGCTTACCTATGAGCGTTATCTGCGAAAAATATGAAACTGAAACTGGCTGGAAAATAGAGAATAGCTGGGACAAAAAAATACTTGAAGCCCCATCGGACTTTTATTTAACTCCCAGAAAATAGCAATAAAATACAAAGCATTGTTTTTCTATAACTTACATTATTCTAAACATATTCTAAAATTTTTCTTGAAAAAAAGGCATTCATAACTGTAATAATGACAATTTTTCTGCGATTATCTCTAGTTAAGTCCATGTAGCACAGGTACGTCCCCAAAACCCCAAAACGTAAAGAGGACATCCGACCTAGACTGGGGATGTCCAGATTTGGTACGATCGACGTTCTAGGTACGTCCAATTGGCGCGGATTCGTATATCCCGAGTATGTCCATTTTGGGTCCTCGAGTGCCTAAACAGGATGTTTTAAGTATGTAAACAAAATGTCCAGTTTTGGTACTCGAGGTCGAGGTCAAAACAAAATGAAAATAGCTTCAAATGCCAGTGGCGTAAAAAATTGGAGGGGAAGGTGACATATTTTCCCAAATTTACACCACTGGATAGAGAATTGAAAAATGTTTTTCTATCAAAATATGCCCTTTTACATTTAAAAACAACCTGCCAAATTCCAAATCAATTTATCCATCAATTTTAAAGTTATCAAATTAAAACATTTAAATTTTCATAACTTTAACACCCCATATCTCAAAAAGTAAATAGTCTGGACCCCATAATCCTTATATCATTTTGTTAAATTTTACGAGAGGTGTCTACATGCAAACGTTGTGAGTGTCATTTGAAAACACCCTGTATAACGTCCATAGATTGAACGTACCTAGTACGTGTGTACGGGGACGTACTAGATACGACCTTAAATGCACGTTTCCAGTTAGTACGTCCTGAAAACGTCCAGAATGTTCAGAGCTCAAGACGTCTTGTGCTATATGGGAGCCTACTTTTTTGAAATTGTAAATGAATAAAATGTAATTAAACTATATTGAAATATTATCTTGGACGGTTTAAAACCATAATCAGTAAACCTTTATAGGATGCAGAAAGAATTTTATCTGTCGGGTGTGGAATAAATCTTGAAGAGAGTAATCAACATGTGATATCATTTAACATCTCATATGATACGAAAAACTCTTGAAAAAAATACTAAATACGCCTTTTAATGCAATTGATTTGCGAAAAATATTCCAAAGTATTTATGAAAAAAGCAATAAAAAACATGCAACATTAATGATAATAAACCTAGCTTTATATTTAAGTGACGGATGTAATCACATTTAGACAAAACACTAGTTAATTTTAATTACATTCTTTAATTACCATTTTCTTAAATAGGTACCTAAAATTACATAATATATCTGAACACTAGCACATAAATACATGGTTAAAACAAATACCTACATATCTTAATTACTCAAATTGTTAAAAGACCACTAGACATTTTTCAAATTTTTTGTCAAGAAAAGATTCGTACTGAACCCTATCTTTCCTAAACTAAATTTTCCTATCCGTTGATAATGACTAAGCGGGATTTGAAACGTCGTATTTCTCTGATCGAGGTTTATCCAGAAAACCTAGTAGTCATTCTTCTGGCCGAATATTTCACATATCATTTTTGTTGAATTTCATTAACATTTACAAATATGGAGGGTGCCAGAACCTCTACAATTGGCATCGCAATAAGTTTTGCCAAACAACCAACAAGAAGAGCTTTAAACTTCTGGCACAATATATCAGTATTGATTGATTCATTTAAAGGCTTTTATACATTGTTCAAAAAATGTTTCCAAACAAATGTTAAGGTATGACCTATGGTGTCTTAACAGGTCACTGTCATCATATGCTGAGACTTGGATTGTCAGAAGAGCTGTCTTTGTCTGGTAGATGTTTGGCAGGGTCTCTTTCTCGCCCTCGGACCTAAAATAACATTCATCAAACAAATGAATCGGTTTTGTTAGGATGCTGTATTTGTTTGGTGAAATCTGAACATGTATGAGCCCCAATAGACTCTTACGAGTCGCAGTGGAGGGCTTTATAGACCTACTAACCACAAACCTAACCTAACATTTACAATAATTAATAGCACTTTCTGTAGTAGACGGCTTGTTTTTGATGTATCATAACAGCTGTTAAAGTAAGGAATGATCATAGTTATCATAAAAGAGTATTTTCTATGATACATACTAAGTAAAATTATTTATTAATAGTTTGGTTATTTTTTAGGAAAGCGTCAAAAATTGATACAAGAGAATCCATTTATTTCCATTGCAACATCTTCAAACGAAACTATTAACTTTACTATAGAAGTAAGAAAACAAAATATTTTTACTGTGGAACTGTCTAAGGAGCATAGATTCAACATTACTCCAAGTCAACCTAGGTAAGTGCAAAAATAGGTACTTTTTACTTATGTAGGACATTTAAAAAAGTTACCCTGTTACTAGGCAAAGTATAGTATCACTCAAAAATAAGGTATGGTAAGGGCATCCAAGGTTTTGAAAAATAATGTATGCAGTGTAGAACAGCCAAATGGAATAAATCCGATAACGAATAAATGAGGGCATGGGAAAAACGCTTGGACTCGTCGATTTGTATTTTCAAATGCACGTTTTACAAAAATATATAGGGTGTGTAGTCAATACCAACTTTCTTATTTTGAATGCACTGTATATTATTTATTTTTTGGATTCTTCAGAAAATTCTAGACCTAATTAATGTAGGTATAATATACCTCTCTTCAGCTGTTTTGGAATGTATCAAGTGTTTTCAGATTTATTACAAGAATTAACATGAAATAGTTATTTATGTATTAAGAGCGAAAAGTGATACATTATTGCTTGAGAGTAATGGTTACCGCGCTAGGCGTCGCGCGGTAATTACTCGAAAGCAATAATGTCACGTTTTTGCTCGGAATACATACAACATTCTTTCTGCAATCACTTAATTGTAACTATTAAAAACAAATATAAAGTAGAAAAACTTTTAAAATCTGTCAGTTTAAATATGTTTCAAACTTTTATTTCTGTCACTGTCAATGTGTCAATACAATTGTGTTTGTAGTATCAGTTGTTATGGGCAACGAGCGATTGCCATTTTTTACGCTCGGCGAGCGTAAAGTAACTCTCCTCAAGAAACGTCAACTTTTCGTTGTCAATGGCAAGCGAACAAGCTACTTTTCAATCTGATTGTATAAAAAAAATATTTTATTTAACAAATTCGCTACATTACACTGAAAACCTAATAAGCATATATATCGCAGATTAATAAATATTCAAATGCTTTTAAAGTTTTGTAAAATATTTTTCAAGTAAAGGGACTGTTCAAATAAGAAGCAACAACTACTATTAAATTACACTTCAAAGTCAAACGGGGTGGGTATATCTACAAGATTTTTAACACAAATTCTGGTTTGCAATTAGAACGGACAACATAACTTGTATGCCGATTTCGGCGTATTTGCGCCTCATCAGTACAAGGTATATGTTCTCCGTCCGCGAGCTCAAAGCCTAATTACGATCTGAAAAATACACCAAAATCACAATCAATACATGTCTTCCAGTAACGGAAGTGAAAAAGTTGTGACAATAGCGACATCTTCACCTCCAACTGCAAACCAAAATTCGAAATATCTGACAGGCCTATAGCCCGGGAAGAAGTTGTTGCTTCTTAGTTGAATGGTTACTGTCTTTGAAATAGTATATTGTATAATTAGTGGGAAAAGCATAATATTCCCAAATGACTGTGATAATTACCAGACGAGGAGCGTAGCGACGAGTCTGGTAACACAGGAGTTTGGGAATATGCTTTTCACACGAATTATACGTACTATTTTTTCTTCGATCATTGATTCACATTTAAAAAATTGATTAAAAAATATTTAATTCAAGAAGTAATAAAGTAAGTTTAGATAGGTTTCTCTATGTTCATATTGAAATATAGAAGTGGTAACCATGGAAATTACTTTATTATGACAAAAGTAAAATAATTTTTCTCCGATCGAACATATTGACGAATCACTTAAAATAAAGTAAAAGTGGCTAATAAAATATTCAACACCCCTGCCTCGACTTCAAATGAAAATTATCGAAACGAGATAAACCAAACAATTACCATGCAGCTTCAAGGTATATAAATTCTCGTTGCGCTCCAGTACAATTTACAAATTGTACAAACTGTACAAGAAATGTAAATATTAACAACAATTAATTTGTGTTCAAGAATATCATTATAAATTAGATGTTTCTTTTATATCTTTTAAAACAACTTTATCAATATAAAAATTAAAACCATACTTTGTTCCGTTTTATTCTAATAATCCATTTGTAACATTACCGCACGCTACAGAAGTGCGGTAAGAATATTACTGCACTGCTATTTTCTAATTGCTTAGCAACTGCCCACTATTCTGGAATGTTGAGCTTTGCGCATATAAAACAGACCAAAATAGTGTCACTTCTCCCACGATCGGAGAAAAAATATTTTTCAAAGCGTTAGAATAATTATTATTCTGCGATATCTATTGGTAAAGCGCTTTATTAAATACAACAATATTACAGGAAACTTTGATAATACTTTAATAAGTGATACTGATTATTTGATGCAGGCATACAACAAGTTGCTAAGGCTATAAGCTTTATACGAAAATTAACAAAATTGTTTTTGTATTTTTTTATCAATATTAAGAGCTAAATAGGAAATAAATATTGACTGAAGTGTAGCTAGTTTGTTAAGTAAAATAGAGATTATGTTTTTTGTGTGATTATTCAAAATACAGGTCATTTTTTTAACAAAAAATAATCTTGAATTTTCCGTTTACAGATTTTTTAATTTGGTACTTTATTCAATTGACAGCTATAAAATTGCATTGTCCGTCACAATTATTGTGGTATATTTAGCAATAAATAATTTTCAAAGCAATCTTCAAAAAGTTTTGATGTTGTATATTGATGATATTTTTTTACTGGATATAGTAACCAATCAAATTACGTAATTTCAAGTCATGTGTCAAATTTCATCCAATCACCGCTGTATTACAGCGATAATACCCTACATGTGGTGTTTTCAGTTTGGTGTTTACTTTTTATTAAACATTAATTAAACGTCAAACTGACAACTGGATTAAAAATGTCGCGAAGATTAGGTATTGCATCTAACGATTCAATTAATTTACTAATTGTACTTTTCACAACTGTAGTTTTAAATAAAAATGAATATACTATTTGATTAAAATTGATAAAGTTTGTATTGAAAATTATTAAACATGAGATTGGCAATCAATTTTTTGAAAGCTACAAAGTAAAAAATTATCTTATCGAATACTCCTCGGGTCTTGATAAATACTCAAAATTTTGTCGTACAGAATCCTTCAAGCGTGTTGCTCAAAGATAATAGCCCAAGGCCGCAGGCCGAGGTAAGCAACACGCTTTCAGCATTCTCTATGACAAAATTACCTTGGTATTATCAAGACCCTAGGGGTCTAGGGGGGGTACTGATAATCTGAGCTTGAACCTTCAATATCTTTTGCTGACAATAAGAGCGCTTTCAGACGAGACACTTTGTGGCCGGACACTAGTGTCTGAAAAGAATCGCGCGGCTAAAAATACATTAATATAAATTGATATGGAAAATAGTATCATACATCACGTACACCAAACAAGGGTTATTTCAGTACAAAATTTTAAAAATAATAACTATTTAAAAGGGAAATTTCTCTTATCAATAAACAAAAATAAATCAAACTAGAGAAGACAGTTTGAAATTTATAATGTAACTAATAAAAAATAAACTAAAATTTGAATTAAACTTGACAAAATAAAAATAAACAAATCACCTGAAATATATTTGAACTGTAAACAGGAATCTTGATAACTTCTTTCTAATTTATTAAAATCCTTTTCACATAATATCAGAATCTTCAAAAGCTTCATAAAAGGTTTCTTGGCTAAAATTAATCTAAAAAGAAAGAACCTGAAAAATAAAAAAATTTATTAGTTAGGTTATAAAATCTGACATTAGTAAAAATAGAAAGAGTATATTTATGAACATAGTTAACTAAGAGTGAACTTAGATTTGTCAACTCGAACGGAAGAAAGGGCCTTAGTATCTGTATCTGTAGAGTGGGGAGGGTGAGTGTGTAGGCTCACAGCACTTAGGCCACATGTGACCCATTGTACATCCTCCCGAGGAGTTGTCCTCCTAGGTCATTGTCCATCCTGTCCTTCTCAGGAAGGTGGACAGGTCACTAGGAGACATCTCCTTTATATCGGCAGGTGTAGGCCAAGACTCACCGAACACACACTCTCTTATTGACGATAACTCCGGACACTCGCATAAGACATGCCTGACAGTTTCATCTTCCTGTTCACACATCCTGCATAGAGGTGTGTCCACTAGCCCCATAGTATGGAGGTGTTTCCTTAGTTGACAATGACCAGTCAGAAATCCTACTGTAGGTTTTTCCTGGTCATCGCCAAATATTTCTTCGGCGCCAGCTTTCCAGGGTCGCCCAGGGCGATCCTGGCAAGACTGCATCCTTTGATTCCATCCCATCTCTTAAGGGAAAGGGCCTTAGTAACAGAAATAAAAACAAATGTCAAATAATTTTTAAAATTTTGGAATTAAACGATTAAAACTAAAATTAAGTATTTAAAGACATTAATAATAAACTTTCACATGAAGTAAGAAGTGAAAATATATAGTGAAAAAGTGTTACTAACCTTTTACAACAAGTTCTTGTTAAAATTCTATGGTAAATATCCACTTAAATTAATGAAACCTTCAAATAAACCATAAATGAAGACTCTAAGAGGCCATTTATACTGAAAATTCTCCAAACTGACGACGGAATCAGAGCGAAGCAATCCTAATCAAGGACTGACAGGCCCAGAGCGGTCTGAAACATAAAAGGAAGTAATTATTAGAATTTCAAAACGTAGATGAAAAAGGTATTTGATAAACTAAAATTTGAATCATCAACTTACATGTGTGTGGTGATAATTAAAATTTGATATTTATTTCTCATCATTCTGGTCGTAGAATCGTCCATTTTGATAAAAACAGATGTTTTCAACCAGTAGCATAAGAATAATTTGTATACTATCCCTTTTACATATTGTATGCAAAAGGAGTTGCATAACTTGTGTAAGAACTAGATGTTAATTTTCATTAGTATGAATGTTCAGGAGTGAAAGACCATTTAGGTAAGAGTTTTTAAAAATTGTCTGCCCATTTACTTTTCAAATCTGTATTAATACGCCTTACAGTAAAAGAATAAATTTATTAATATTTCACAGATTACAAAACTAATTTTTCTTTCATTTCGGTAAGGTTGGCAAAACTTATCTCACTACCAAACAATTTCAAGGGCAAGGACACAGGACCGGCCTAAAAGTTTTCAAATACAATTAAAGTGATAAAAATAAAAAAGGTAAATAGAATTGATAAGAAAATTTCTTTTTAAAAAACAAATAAAATATTTAATAGCTGAATCCAACCTGAGTATTAAAGAGTTCTCAAAACCGGTAAGTGGTGTATGATACCAAAAACCATAAAATAAATTCATCTGTGTCTTGTGTGAATGCGTCCATTTATATGTATTTTTAGACGCGCGATTCTTTTCAGACACTAATGGCCGGCCACAAAGTGTCTCCTCTGAAAACTCTCTAATAAAGCGTTTGTCACCCAACTTGCTTCTGATCCAGCATTTATTATTTTTATTATAATTCATGGAGCCCTTGTTTTTATTTTCCCGATGAATCTCCAAAAGTAAAATGGGTGTCATATCATGTCTCGTCGAGGTAACAGAAACAGCTCCAATCGAGATTTTAATAGTGTTAATAGAAATCTGACTGTTTCTTTTCGTAATCAAACTAATCTCTCTTTTTTTTGATTATTCGTTCCGGGACGCATTTAGGCAAAACATACCACATATTAACCATTGCTCTAAAATCTGCCATGCTGATTGGTCCGCGACTAAACGCGGTACGTTTTGTCTAGATAGGGTCGAAAGCAGGTACGGATTGCCCTCGTATTAGAAGCTGATGTAACAGAGCAAGAACGCATTCGGCAAAAAAGAGAGAGCGGGTTTCAATAAGAAATAAAAAACTAAAAAAAAACAAGAAAACCCAGGCCCAAACCCGGTTGATCAAAGTGAACCTATGTATAGAAATATCAGAAAATAAGAAATAAAAAACTAAAACAAAAACAAAAAAACCAAGCACCTAATCCGGTTTCGAACCTACGACCCCCGAGTTGTAAGCACAATACCCTAACAACTGCGCTAATCAGCTCACATTCAGATACATCAGCTTCTAATACGAGGGCAATCCGTACCTGCTTTCGACCCTATCTAGACAAAACGTACCGCGTTTAG
The DNA here is from genome assembly GCA_910591685.1 of Galerucella tenella. Classification (NCBI taxonomy): domain Eukaryota; kingdom Metazoa; phylum Arthropoda; class Insecta; order Coleoptera; family Chrysomelidae; genus Galerucella; species Galerucella tenella. Next base: position 22,167 of record CAJUYH010002510.1, read on the forward strand.
TCGCGGACCAATAAGCACGGCAGATTTTAGAGCAATGGTTAATATGTGGTACGTTTTGCCTAAATGCTTTCGGGACATAGACTCACTTTCACATAAGTAGTACTTAAGAAAAACCTCGACTTCGACTTGCGTTAAGAACGACTTACGACGCATATTTCCTAAGTCTTACTTAAATGCTTAAGTAGCACCGGTGCAGTTGGACCTAAAAGTTTTGATAAGTTTGTGGAAAAAACTTGAATTCAATTTGTCTCATTGCACTTTCACTTATTTTTCAGCTATTTCTTTTATAATTTCACTACAGATGACACCTTAATAAAAAAAGGAGATTCTAATTATGAAACAGTTATTCTGGAAGTAAATTCAGATGACGATATTTGTATGGTTGTCAGCATTCAAAATATTAGTGTAAGTTTGGTTATTATTGTGTAGATTTCATTATATTATATATATTATATTTTTTTAGTGTCCCGTTTTCGATACCAACCAAGATGTAACATTTAGAGGATTTTATGAAACTGTTAATAGAAAAGGAGGAATTACCATCCCAGTGAGTATTTTTACTTAAAAAATGCCTCTTTCTTCGATAGCACGGGAGGAGCCGAGTTGTCTACGCGACAGGTATATTTTTATTAGGGTCGAATTGTCCCCCGTTCTGGACACTTTATTTCAGGAAGATTACTTGCCAGAATTTCACTTGTGCCAAGTATTGATTTTTTAAGGTGTAATGTTCCTTGCCCTCACAATCTTGCACAAAGTATTGATTTTTTAATGCGTATTGTTCCTTGCCCTCACAATTACTTATTATTTTTTTATTGAAAAGTTTTTTTATATTTTTTGTCTTGTACGTTGTATGCTTTGATATGAAATGGGTTTCAGTGGAAACTTTTTAAATTGGCTTAAATCATATGTTCAAGCAAAACGTATTATTGTGAGAATCCAAAAACAAATTTCAGCTTCTTAGGAACTTATTACCTTCCACAATATTATAAGTCCTGAACATCTTATACAATAAGTAGGACATTTAAACGTGGGAAGCTAAAACCTAAACATAAAAACTACGCGCTACTTATACTAGAAAATAGAACTCTCATAGGCTGCGCCAAATTATCTCTCGCGCCTCGATTGGATGACGACTTACTGGATTTAATGGGTTAGGTTCTAGTATAAATAGCAGTCGTCTTATGTGTAGAACTTACTAATTAATTGAATAAATTGAATAATCTATGATCTAGGCTCCATTATAAAAAAATTAGGATAAAAGACTATTTTTTTTAAATATGAACAAATTAATGAAATAGTCTCAAAATATTGTGGAAAAAAGTACGAACGAGCTGCAAGTCACATGGAATGATAGCTACGGGTCTTCCCATTGCGATGAACTTTGAATCATCGGGAAATGTCAATTTTTGCCGAGTTATGGAACAATTCGTCCGCCCGCTTACAAGTTATTGCATAGACAGCAGAATTCCTATAGGCAGAGAAGCAGTTGAAATGAGGAGACTTTTAGGTCTCATTATCTCGATAACCATCGAATTTTAGAAAAAAATTATAGGGACCATTTCTGTAGATATTAAGACGATCTTAATTTTTTATCTGAAGAAAAATTCTTTAATTCGCTTATTGAGCCAGATATTAGCGAGTAACCCGTTTTCCAGGGTTAAGAGGTCCATTTCCCCCCCTTCCGTAAACTCAATCGCGTTAAGTGTTTTCTTGTTTAAAAACACCTGCCGTGACCTACAAATTGAGCCCAAAGTGAAATCTTCAGGGACTTTTCAGGAGCTTTGTGCCTTCATTTACTGGACTATAAATATAAATTATTAATTTAAATACAAATAGGTACAATGGAAATTACAATCCGAATCGACTCATTTTTGATAAACGTCAAAATTTGACGGTCTTGTTGTACATTGATGTCGATGTGGTTACTATGGAAAGTAAATTATTGTAAAATTTTCGATTGGTAGAGCTATTCTATGTATAATCAGGTATTATCGAAATTATACAAGGTAACTTAACTAAATTGATCTTTCTATAATAATTGCTTTGAAAATTTCACGAAAAAAGAATAATCCGTAGTTATACCATAAGTACTTCAAAATAATTAGGTTTTACATCGATAACTTGTTGCATAATTACAAAGAGTGTCAGTTTGACAGTTTAAATAATCCGACCATAATCCGACCGCGAAGATCTATCTCTATACATCCTTTATAGCCTCGCTGAAAAGCTAGCTCGTCCAAAAAATATTTTTTTTTATTGGTAAACCATTTTACCTATTTAAAGCACGCCTCAGCGTGTTTAAATCGAACTTTAAAAAACGCGCGTGTTTTAAAGTTACCGTGGCAACATCAACAACTCGAGAAACGAAGTCTAAATCATGTCTAAATGACAATTTTTTTATTATTGATCTGACAGGAGTAGTTTGTAACGTCAAAACTTTTATTCTAACAATATTTAACAATGTCAAATTTATAAAATAAAATGGAAAGTGCCGTTGGAATTGTTTGAAATATTAATATTTAGATTTTTCAAATCTTAGGGAATGGTATTTAAATGAATACTATTGACATTCACAGAACTCAATAAGGTTGAACTTCCATCAAAATACAAATTAGTTTATGTTTTTCTCATTTCCATGACAAGGCAAGGTATACATCATATACATCACGAATTCAACCATTTGACATTTAGTTCTTATTTCCATCTATGATTTCCATTTCTTGTTGTTGTAGTAGTTATAGACCAGTATTTATAATTTCAAAGTGCACCAATAAAAAAATAGCGTAAAGTATTCGTGGATAACTGGTCTTTAAAAAACGCGCGATTTTTCGAGTGCTCGAAATAGATAACTTAATATCCACTTATACTTTAATATACTATTCCCAATAAAACTATACTCTATGTGCTTATGTCTGAAATTGTTTTTCAACATTTTTCTTTAATATTTTCAGAAATACAAATTTCCCCACGGATTCTACGTAGTATTTGTAGCGAAACCCGATGATTACGATTGCGAAAAATCTGTAGGATTCTCTGCCGGTAGTCCAGATAGAATTAAACAAATCTCTGTCATTATTAAACCCAGTATTACATATTCAGATTACGTTACAGCAGTTTTGCTTACTTTAGGATGTATAGGTGAGTGTTCTCTACATTATTATTTGAAGTGAGAACCTTTAGCTACATCGGACTTTATTTGATAGCCACAAATCTTATTAGTTGTAAGTCAAGCAATAGGTAAATTTTCATGACACAAATCCTAGTAGAAAACTGAGCCATCATGTGAAAGACATTATATGTATACTATGAAAAAGCTAAAGTGCTAAGTATGTAGTGATAATAATTGGAAAAGGGACTTTTTATTATTAATAATATTAACAATATGATTAAACGTCAATTTTTCAATGGGCTTGTTTCCTTGGATTTTTTCTATTACATTTTTTTTTCAATTTATGAATATTGAAAGATGAGCACTTTTCCAAATTTGTTACGGGCTTCTTCAAGCTCTGTCAGCGTTGTACGAAAACCATAATTACCACACCCTCCGTATTACATAATTGGTGATTTTTATCTAAAGGTGACTTTTTATTGGCAAGCGCGTGCGTGTGTTCTTCCCTCTCACTTCGTCAATTGATTGATATTGATTTATCCAGTGGCGTTGGTATTGGCAGTGTCCTTTGTATTTTCAATTTTACTTGGTAAAATAGGTACCGTACGCCATTTGTACGTTTATGACATGTTTCCTCGCCTCTTACCGATGCCCCGTAGCTTCAGATAAACTTGCCAAACTATACATAGTATCAACATGATATTTTCGACTCGCCAATGTTGTTGTTGTTGAGAATTGTAGGTAATAAAAATACGAATACAACGAATTTTTCAGCGAAGTGATTGGATAAGATAAGAATATCCAAAATTTTTCCAAAAATTCATATTATTATTTTCGTCGTTTTTCAAATTATAGCGATGAAACTTCGTAGAAAACAAGTCCATAGCATGCACTTTATGTACGTGGAGACAATTACTTTTGTTGCAAATGCAATTTTTTAATGCAACATTTTGCAGTAGGTTTGGATGAGTTTTAGATAACGATATTAAAAACACAGATAACCTACTTATAGATGGGAAAATGACTCGTGGCGCCACCTTCAGAGTCCCGTCAGCTGCTGTAATTTTATAGTTTTTAATGGCATATTGAAAATTACTGTAATTTTTCATTCATTGCAAAATGACATTTATGGTCCATTTTACGATATTTCATTTAAAGCTACTTAACATTAGATTGGTATTACAATAATAACAATAAAATAGTCAAGTTAAATAATATGAACCAAAAAATGTACCTTATAATGCCTGAAGTGGAAAAAAATAAAGCAATAATCATCAAGTTTATATATTTTATTTAATATAAAAAATACACAATAAATAATACGTTTTCTTACATATTTCAATGACAAACATGAAGGAAAATAATAAATGTTAGTTCAAAAACAATGCAATAAACTTGGTAGGTATAATAAGACTTTAATCAAACGTCTTTCCAGCCAAACTGGCTGGGAAGTTCAAAGCTGTATAGAAGAAAAGAGGTAACTACTTTAATATTCTGTCACTTTTTAGTTGATGAAACATGTTTTATTTTATAAAAATAAAACTTACCAGGTGTACCTCACATTACAGTCTTTCACTGTACATTCTGGATCTCATTAAATTAGCAATTTTAGTAACGACAGGACTCTCTAAGTGGCAGCACCCTCGCGCATTCAGAGTGTCCCTGATTGAAAACGTGAGATGTTGCATCTCGACTGTACATGTGCGTGTTGAACTCTTTTTAGGTGGGTAAGGATGGATAAGTTTCGAAATTCATATAAACATTTCCTCGTAGCATAGGCGAATGTTGGATAAAAATTTTTAAAAGGGGTTCATTCATTTGTGTTGTCAGTCCCCATGACTTCATATATTTTTCTATTAATTCCTTAATAGTAGGTAGGCGTTCTCTAAACACACAGTAGATGTACGTTTTCAATATTTTGTCCACGACCACCTAATATTTTACCTCCTAACTAAAGGTATATGGTACCCATATATCAACTGTCGTGAATTATGGTTCATAATACACTGTAGTGTATTATGGTTCATAATTCACGACTAGAGATGGGGGTAAATATGAAATAAACTATTAAATCTGTGTATTTTGTTCAGGAAATTTGTTTCTGACATATATCGTATCTATAAAATATTGTAATTTTTAGTATTGATACTTTTCATAACGATATTTTCTAATATTAAGTATTTTAAAACAATATATTTATAACGGTACGTTGTATTGATACTTTCTAAAGTATCGCCCATCTCTATATATGTCAAATTATTTGAAGTAGATGCCACAACATTTTGAGGTTAGTAATATGCCAAATCACTACTGACTTATTTATTAATAAATAAATTAAGTGTCGTGGACAAAGTATAGTATTCTACTCGCAATTTATGGCCATAATTCACTTGGGTGACTTGCGCCCCTCGCCTGCGGCTCGTGACGCAAACGTCACCCATCGTGAATTATGGCTATCATAAATTGCTCGTTTAATAATATACTATTTGTCTGTCGTTATTAATTATTTTAGCCATTGGAATTGTATGAGATATTAAACAGCATTTAACGAAGGTATTCTTCATAAAGTAGCAATGAATATAATTGAAAATAAGGTAAACATAAAGAAAAATATCGTTTTTAATATGTTCTAGGTGCCTTTTATATAGTTTTCGGTGTTCCTTATTTTCTGTATACCGTAAAAGGATCTCCTCCGAGGCAACTTGAGTATGCAATTGAATCTTCTGGCATTCCCAGTGCACGTAAGTTATTTGAATCCGACTATGATAAATATTTTTTTGTTTCACAATTCGTAGCTTCATGATCTGGAACACTCTTAAATTAGCTGTTTTTTATTATTATTTTTTATTAACTTCAGTTTTTGTTACTATTTCACACCACTAATACCACTTAAAATACCAATGAAGTGCGTTTCTTTTTTTACACCACTAATACCACTGAAAATTCACATACCAATGAAGTGCGTTTTTTTTTAATTTTAAATTATTTTAAATAAAAAAAAACTATATTAATATTTTTTATTTTATTTTTTTATTGTTTCACCAGGAATTGTTAGGCTGAAGGTCATGAAAAAATCAGACGGCACAGGTATATTAAAATTATCTTTTAGTTCAAAAGTAAAAGTATTGCAATTATCCCTGCTTATTATCCTTTCGTTTCATTTTGGTTTAAAAGAAAACGGTTCGAATCTAAATTTTTTTTTATATTTCGTTAATTTGAAGAAAAAAAGTGAAGTTTATGGATATACGTTCAAAGAAATACATACCTTTCAATTGATTATCTATTTTACGATGAGATTTCTGTCAGCTTGACCAGTTTGTAACTTCAAAATTCTGACTAAATTTCCTTTCCAGCACAATTTATTTATAATCTTCCCGTTGTTTTGGACTTTTCTTCCACAATTGGTGGCTATGTTTCTTTCTACTTTGGCATAATATTTTGGTCATATCCCTTATTAATCCCCTATTTCCACAAACCTCTTTATTTAATTCTCACTTTCTTTGACTTTCTCCTTTTACAACTATCCCCGTCTCTTGTTCTCTTTATTTCTCTTATTCCCTTTTCTTTCTCTTTTGTCATTTCCCCTTTTCATTCTCCCTTATTCATTACCTAGCTCTATTTATTTCTTCTTTTCTCTTAATTCCCTCTATTTCCGTCCCACATTTCCCCTTCTCCACTTCTCTTCATTCTCTCCTTTTCTCCCTATTCTTCCCACTCCCGTTTTTCCTCCTCTTTTTTTCCTCCATCCTCTTTTTTTCATCCCTCCTTTTTTTCTTCCTCCCTCCACTTTCCTTCTCTCTTTATTTTTTTTTCAACTTCCTTTTCCATTATTCCATATATCTCACTTGCTATCCGTCAAAGGGAGGTAAATAATGAAGTAACTGAACAATCGCTATTTTATTAGGTTCTATACATCAAGAGATGTTAAAAGACACTCGCGGCTCATTAAACTGCCCATGATCAAAATGTTGAATGAGAATTTTTTCAAGAAGGGAAGGAAAAATAACTCTCATCCTTCCCTTTTTGAAAAAAGCTATTCCATTCTTGAAGAATATTTTTTCATCCCTTCTTAAAAAAATCCATTCCATTCTCCCGTCCTTTTCTTAAAGGTTATTTTTCCTTCCCTTGAAAAAATTCTTATTCAAAATCTGGAACATGCGCCATTTAAGGAGCCGCTAATGTCTTTTAGCATTTCGTCTGCACAACTCAGTTTACTTGTTTTAGTTAAAGTGGGGGAGATTGGGAAAATCATTTTTGGCCGGGGATACTTTTATCAGCCCTTTGTAAATTTTACAAGGAAAATATCACTCTTTCTTTAATATCTAATGCTTGCTATTTCACATTTAATGCTTTAATCTATTTTCGTTACCATTTATTTCACTTATTCCACATTTTTCCAGAAATTTATTTTGGAACCGCTTAATAACATAACCGTAGAAAAAGTATTGAAATTCCAGTTTATTCACTAATCCAATTAATAGCTCAACGAATTTTAACCAAACTAAAATTACAGGATGTTTTTAAATCCATACGAAATATTCAGGTGATAGGTCTTTACGCTATTCCTATATTTAAATTTCATACGCTTCCTAACCTCTTTTACGTCAAAACCACATGTACCTAATTAACAACGAGATATTTTTTCCCAACGATTTACTAATTTGGAACAAAAATTTTAATATTAGTAACTTTTTTTGGCTCCCTATAGCTTTTTCAAAATTCAACTACTTAATTTGAAACCAATTTTGTAAACATTAAATTGTTCTTAGCAAAAAAGTGTAAAGAAAATAAATTGTTGATATAAACTTTTTTCCTTTCACGAAAATAATTTCATTTATTTCAAAAACCACATGATAATTTTTCTTAAATACATCATTATCTATTGATAAAAATGTATCACTTTTTCCTTCGATTGCTCAACCAAAATTCCGTTGAAAAGAACATCTGAATCAATAATTTAATTCTAAACCATCGATAGCAACAACTTACCTTTCCGTTCAATATGTCGGTAAACAAACAATACCTATAAGCTATGTTGGCGCATTTACTGAAATATTCAGAAAATTAAATGAACCCGGATTTGCGCTGATGCTCTGCTATAGGATTTTTACGATAAAAAGACGATGACGTCATTTTTAGTTACTTTCCTGCTTATCAGAATAAATAATAATTTACCAACCGTAAATACAATTTATCCTCAACAGCCAGGCAATTTACAGCTATCGGGTTGGAAAAACTTCATGACGTTGTCAGACCAAAGGTAAAATTCCCCAGTTTGTTTTGACGTTTATTGACATTCGATCATCGTCTAATATTTACAAGTTTTTGCGGTGCTTTTAAATTCATTGTTTCTTCAATATTTAAAAAACAGTTATTTTCTTAACTAATTATTTAGGCAAATCTGCAGTGCTTAGTTAATAAAATCCCGAAGCAGCTGAACAGTAAATGTCAAGAGATGGTAACATCTTTGTTAAGCTATTTTGAACAAGAATGCCGAAATGGGGGCTCGCTTCTCCCGCTTTCTACTGTAAGAGACGTAAGTAATGGTATTCGCTATTTGTATTCATTATTATTAAGAACTGTCAATCTAACATCAGATTGACTTTTCTAGATTTCGTTAAGTAAAGAAAAAAACAACCGCTTGGCAACATCACAATATTTTGTTTTGCAACGTCATCGTCTTTTTATCGTAAATAAACCATAGTAGGTTTGTTGTATTTTCCGTTAAAAATTAGATCACTAACAACATTTCATTGGTTTTTACACTGTTTCATGCACCTTATTCACTAACACGAAAGACACAGTAGATGTAGAGAATATAGGTAAGATGCGCATGCTTGAAACTTTTACAAAAAAAAAAGTGATTAACTAACCTTTTATTTTTTATTTAATTTAAATTAATAGACGCTATTAACTGCTGATCAAATTTTCACACTAAACTGTATTCAAACATCAAACTACACCGCTTGGCGTGTATATACAGAGTGCGGCAGATAAACCGTCGTTTAGAAAGAACTCGAGAACTGAGACAATTTTGTCGTACATTTGTGTAATTTTTGAATAATACAAAAACTACAGTTGATCTCTTCAAACTTCTGTATATTACATTTTCTGAATCTTAAATAAGTACTGAAATAAAGGGAAGGTTCCAAGGGTGTGACCAGCAAATGGACCGGGAGGGAGGCAATATAATAAGGATGGGCAAAATGTGATTTTTGCTACAGAAATTAAAATGAGTAAATAAAAGAGTTTGGTTTTTCTGAAATCTCTTATATGACAGAATTAACATTTGCTCCGGTATTTTATTGTGAAATGTAATTGAGTAATCGGGGATTTTTATTTTTGATGCATTGAAGTAGAGTTGAAATAATACCCTTCTTGGTGTGCGTCATCGATTGTTAATGTCCTTCTAACACATTACGTAGAAAGAAATGGAAAAAAAGGCAGGTCTGTGATTAATCCTAATCAAAATATCGCAATAATGAACCTTTTAAATGTTTCACAAACGTTAACCCTAATCTTTGACTTACAACAATTTGATTGATTGATGTTTAGATTACGCACCAGCGCAACCTATCAATCGGGAGCTCAAAATACTATGAAGGCGTTACTTTCGTAGCGGCAATGTGTCTTACGTCTTTTTCTTCTGTCACACTGACAGTTCTTGACATGTCTGTACTTTCTTGTTTACGGTCAATTATTATTTATGAAAAGTGAATATTAATCTCATTGTTTTATTTATATGAATAATACAAAAATATGCATGGATACACGGAAAAACATCAGAATTTTGAAAGTTCTCAAGTATTTTCAGTTAGAAAAAGAAGCTGGTAATTATTAATTTCATATAGCCTTTTCGAATTTGGCTAAATACGATCCTGATGATTTCATTTATCAAATTTAAGGTTAGCTATATGTCAAAATAGCAAATAAAATAAACGACAAGCCGAAAACCCGGATATACGTCACAATCGATGACGCACACCAAGAAGGGTATTATTTTAACTATACCCACATATTTTCAATTAATTTTTCTCCCCTTGGGGGGGTTTATAATGGTAACCCCATACATAAGTAATATCTTCTCATGTAGTTTGGTTTAAGTTTAAATTTTTTAGATGTTATGATGTTCCATATTGATCAGAATGTAAAATTATTAATATTATTATCCAGGGTATTGATAAAATTTGAATAAAATCATCAATAAAAAAATGGGCACTTTTTCCTGTATGTGATTACATATTTTGGAATAATACATTGTCCACTATATGTCTGTGTTAGTGTTTCCTATACATATCTCTTGTATAGATTTTCAACACTTTCTCCTTGTATATTTCGCTGTAGTAATTGTCTTGTCTTCTATATAGACCACTAGTTCCCACAGAAACTGAGTATGTGAGTAGATGTTTCATTGTAGAGTTCAAATTTTCTGCACATAGGTTCACTAACTTTGCCCATTTTGCGCAGATGCTTCCCCGAGATGCAATATCCATTCACCAGGTCAGTAACTGTCTTCAAATGTCTCTTATTCAGTTTCATCAGCCTGGACGAGAGTTCCTTGTCTACCTTATTCAATAAACTTTTTGTATGGAGGTGTCCTTGTGTCAGCCTCCATTTGAATTGGTGTTTTTTAACTAGCCAGTTCCCGGTTTTCACTCTTATGTAATCCAAAACAGTTCCGAACCTATAAAGTCTTCTTAACAACCCTCTTTAGCTAACTGGTATGCCCTTTCATTACCTGCAATCCCCTCATGTGCCGGCACCCATATTAGAGTAATGCAGTATTTCCGAGTTGCCCTTGAACAAATTGTCATCGCGGTCATTTGCTCAAAGGTATTCCGGATCTTAGGCTAATAGGAAACAACTTACAATTCCTATAAAAAATAAATTTCTCAAAGTTATTGATTGATTATTTCTTTCACAACTTCTCATCTCCCCGAATAATGAAAATTTCGCAACGTAACGATATGGTAATGTTTGTTGAGAATCAATTGCAGAAGCGACGTATGCCGACTTAACCTAAAAAATTCAGTTAATAGACTCCCGTACACATTTTTACTATTCCTCTTGAGTTCTCGAAATCTTTCTTATCTGCCGCAACCTATATATTTTTCTAACGATATTTTTATTTATACAGAACTGAATGTTCAACGTACCATTTCGACAATGTCGGGCCCTTCGGTGGATACAACCGACTACGATATGTTGAACGAAATAGAAACCGATAGAAATTTGAGATTGGGCAGAGGCAATCCGTACTTAATAGAATTGGCGCAAAAACATCCTAAAGAATTGTCGAGAAAATCCTATTTGTACTTATACAATGTTCTAACGGTGGCCATCTTTTACGCCCTCCCTGTAGTACAACTAGTCATTACGTATCAAAGGGTAAGTATGTGAATATTTTCTTTTTCTCTAATTTTTATAAAAGTTTCCAGGCCAGGTCTTTAACTGATTGGTCGTCACAGTTGGCAAATATACATTTTTTGCAAAAGTGAAATGAATGGTCAGTTGAAACAGATAAAAAAACAGAAAAAATTGAAAATGGTGGAAATTTTAAATGTAATTAAAAACAACACAAAAACATAGATGCTATTCTGGTTGCATAGCTGTCCATGTATTATTCATGAAATGGATGGCAGTTGCACGGGTATAGGATGTATGTATGTATTTTGAGGTGACATTCACTGAGACTTTTTTTGGGTCGAGATGGGAAACTCATGTTCGAATGGGTCCTTAACCAGTACCCAGACAGTGTGGGACTCATCACCACGGGAATGCCTACAAACCAAACTTGCCGTTACTCCCGCCTTGGAATCACTACCCTAGCATACTTCAAGACGGGCGGCGGTCCCTCACACACTCTCCATCATCTTCTCCCTTCTATCACTCCTACCTCTCACATGCCATGTCGAGTCCTTCTCTTTCCCTAATCATACTCTCTACTACGCTACTTATCTCCATCCAATCCTCCTCGCCATCAACATAATCTCCACCATCACTGAGACTTTAAAGATCTATTGTGTTACCAATCCTGCTGTCATTGTAAGTTTCGCTAACGACAAACATCGAAATATGATCTTTGCATTAAGATATGTGCTACTTGTATATTTCTAAAGCCAGCTATCGTATTTATTTCCACGCCTACTCGAATAACAAGTTCTTTTTTTGGTGATGGGAATTATGACTAAAATGACTTAATATCTAACAGAAATTCCCGCAAATAGTTGAAACCCCAAGTACGTCCATTTTGACCTCAATAAGACACAAACCTCTGCGTCCAACTCATAGAAATGTTCTAAATACACTTTATTCAGTGAACGTACACGGGTATTGGATTAGGGAAATAAACAATGGTTCTTGACCAACTATTTCAAACAATATCAAGTTGATGCTTTGATTGGTTAGCGGCAATTGACAACTCAAAAACCCTAGTAAATAGACCGATTTAAATTTTATATCTACGAAATTGGTGACAATCTACTCGAAAAAAATGTGAATTGACGTCAAATGAATTTCTTGACATAGCAACAGGTCTAACTTCTAACCTTCTATGGTCGTTATCCACCCAGACTATCAACCTACAATATTTGTAAAGATGTTCGTTGCTTAATTAGTTTTGATCCAAAACCCCTCTAAGTTCACCGAATACAGTATAGTTTGTTGATTAAGGTAGATATTTCACTCGTAAAACGACTATTCTTAAGAATTCGTTCCGGAGCACTCTGTACGATTGCGACTAATTTTAAAATATGGGCCATTAGGATGGTTATAAGCGTTGAAAATTTAATGCGAATATCTTTGAGGATTTACAAGATATTGGACTTTATCGCACTAATAAATCACCCTGTTGTTGTTATTTCATTTTCACGAATTGTAGGTAAATAATTTTAAAAAGAAAGTATAAATCCGAGAAATTCCCAGAAACAATTGGAATTATGATTATGTAATAATTTTCTATTTTTAAAATGCCAGCATAGGTAATTCAAAAAAATTCAGGCGAAAGTGCAATAGCTTTTTATTTTACAAATATTGCCCATGAAATTATCATTTCAAAGGAGTTTGACCTTAACATAAGATATAATATGCAGTTTTTTTATTTTAGGTATTGACTGAGACCGGCCAACAAGATTTGTGTTACTACAATTTTTTGTGCGCACATCCCATGGGCTTTCTTAGTGATTTTAATCACGTTTTCTCGAATATAGGCTACGTTTTATTGGGCATATTGTTTAATTTAATAACATATTTGCGCGAGCAATCGCACAGCGACGACAATTTTGACAGACAATACGGCATTCCTCAACATTACGGTATGTTTTACGCTATGGGAGTTGCTTTGATTATGGAGGGCGTTCTGAGTGGATGCTATCACGTTTGTCCTAATTCGATGAATTTTCAATTCGGTAAGTGAAAACTTTTGTCCTTTGATTTTGTTACACATAATTTAAGATTCAACCTGTATATTTTTTTCGGCCCAACTACATAAGTTTGGAGAATAGTCGACCACTGCAATCAGTTATAGAAATTACGAGAAAGTTTGCTATGACCAGTTATTCACTTGATCGTTTCTGACTGCATACACGCTATCAGAGAAAGACAGCCTAAACCTCCTACTTCCTATCTCTCTCACATGCTGACGGGTTCCGAGCTGGCTTGTTGCCTCTATTTCTAGTATCTCTATGTTGATATCACACACATGCGTTTATAAACAGTTGTCGTGTTGTTCGTCGCTGCTCTAAAATAACCAAATTTTATATCTTGTGATTGGCAGATCCCCCAATGAAAACTGAAGTTAGCGCCAGGTTACTTGAAATAAATTAGCCGGCTCTAGAACAACTGTGAATAAAGAATCGCCAGCAACTTGGAAAACACGGCGAGCAACAAACAACGAAAACAACTGAGTTTATAAATCCAGCTTAACTGTTTACGAGGAACAGTTTTGCTAAGTAAATAGTTCAATTTAAAACTTTTACGAAAAAACAAGAATTCAATTAATGCCTTTTTTATTAATACAGTGATTTTAAATGTCCTATAGTTGAATTTTCATCAATGGGCCTTATCAGTAATTTTTTGTATTGCTTTAATTCAAAGTATTGTATAAAAAAATCCCCGTATTTTTCTTAAACAAGGTCTCAACCAAAAAAACTTATCAGGAAAGCTAGAGCGCGGTTTGTACGTGACGTCACGTACTTCTCCTTAGTGACGTTAAGTAGGTTACGATTTTTTGGACTCCACCGTAACAGCATTTGGCCAGCACAAGCTTGCTCGCTTTCATATAATTCTGACAAATGCTGTCAACATAATTCCAGACTACATAATGTCATTTGACCCAACGTCAAACAATCATAATATTTGTTTAACTTTTTTATTAAACTGCACAAAAAATATCAGTAAGCTTTGAAATAAACATGTTTTGAGAAGTCTATTTCTTTTCTCTGTAGATTTTTCAATTTTAATCACTCGTTATAATTTTAATTAAAAAGTACTCCGCTCCGAGTTGTGAACATTGTTTCCGTGGTAAATGAATTACTCTGTGTTTATAATTTTTTTTAAACCTCATTTCCATATTGAGATAGATCACAAATAATAATGTTAAGTGTGGAATGTTTAGATACAAACAATACTTCGTTAATTATTTATGTTGAATATATATTTTTTTCAGATTCTAGTTTTATGTACGTAATGGCGGTACTTTGTATGGTGAAATTGTATCAAAATCGCCATCCAGATATAAACGCTAACGCCTATACTATTTTTGGAGTGTTAGCAGTAGCAGTACTATTAGGCAAGTTAAAAAAAATGTTTGATAATTATTACCTTCCAATTTATTTATATCGTGTACAATCTACTTCTATTTTTTCCTGTACAATTAAATCCTCAAAACTAATCCATATTCGGATTTTGACCCTTTAAACGAATTAAATCCTTCAGGCCCTTATTTGAATACAGCAACCCAATTCCCATTAAATTTGAATACAGTCATCCAATTTTGGCCATTTATTAAAATACATTTTTACGACACTTCCATATAAACGAACAACTAGTCGATTTTTATTTGTGATTTTCAGCTATGATAGGAATTCTAGAAGGAACTCTCTTATTCTGGATACTATTCATGATCTTACACATACTTATGTGCCTTTACCTCAGCGTTAAAGTATATTACATGGGATGCTGGAGACTACGTGAGTAAAAAAATCTTGCAATACAATATTTCCATTTTATTTTATGATCTGTTGTAGGCGATCTTTCGTATCAAAAATTTAAACAAGTTTGGATTTACGATTTTTGGTCTGGACCAGCTAACGTCATAAGACCGTGCCATAAAGGTAAATGTATTCGTCTTATACGACTATAGAATTTAATTATGTTTATTTCAGCTCGTTTTGTATTACTATTGATGGGAAATTTTTGTAATTGGGGTCTGGCAGTTTTTGGGGTTTACCGTCTTCCAAAGAACTTTCCAGTATTTCTTTTGACAATATTTATGACCAATACTATGTTGTATTTCGTGTTCTACATTGTTATGAAGGTGAGATTTTTTTAAAATTCTGCTATAATATTGTCATATGATTAATATTAAATGCATGCTTTTTTTCAGTATCTCAATAAGGAAAGGGTGCGGCTTTTAACCTGGGCGTTCTTGGTTGTTTCCGCAATTTGTGCTACTTCTGCCATGTATTTTTTCTTGCACAAATCTATTTCTTGGAAGGTACGTTATATTTTAGTTTTTTTCTTCTACATCTCTTCATTAACATAGAATTCTTATTTATGCATAACAGATAGTTGGTTCTAAAGAAACAAATTTAATAGTGTAGTTTTATTTTTATCCCCAATTTAATAATAGTATTTTCAAAAAATTTAGACAGCCTAAGTCTGACGTCACATCTGTGGGCGGAGCCTATTACGGTTCCAAACAAACTCTCTTTCTATGTAAAAGTCCCATAAGGACTTTTTTATTTAGCGTTTTCAACGTTAAAAGGCAAAATAAGTCATCTAGTTTCCATATTGTGTTAGAGGAACGTGCCGTTCAAGTGATTTTGTATAGATTTTTGCCAAGGTGAGTTAATTCAATTACTAAATTCAGCTGAAAACTTTTTGAGGTTATGTTTTGGCGATAGGTTTTTGGATAATTTATTTTCTACTATGTATATTATTATTTAATTTGTGACTTTAACTGAATATATTTTTAGTGCTTTTAAGACACTATGGTAATATGCTTTGTGCCAGGTTGCAAGCATGACAATACATAGCAAATCTGCAAATTTTTTCGGTTTCCAACAAACCAGAATGAGAAAAATAAATGGATTTCTCTTATAACGTGAAGGAAGAGTAATTAAAATTATTTTTCCCACTAGCGTGCGTCAAATTTTTGGGGAGTATACTGACATTTGAATATTTAAAATATATATTTGTATGATTGTAGTTTACCAAATGACCGAAAAATTAATAAATTTATTATAATTCTGCTATAATTTTCAATAAAAAAAACTTATTTTTCAATCATTTTTCAATGGCCCTGGTATAAGCCTCATCAAATGAATGTCAAATAATAATAATTAATTTGTTAATATGTATTTAATAGGAAATGTTTCTTTATGTTAACTTTGGGGCTTATTTCCGCATGCTAGTAGAAAAAATAGTGTACCTAACACGTGCGTAAAGTGACTTTTCCACACGCGATTGCTGGCCGAATTCGCTGAAGCGTCGTTCGGCTATTTGCAATAGCGTGCGGAAAAGTATCACTTTCCGCACTAGTTAGGTAAACTACTATTCAAAGAATGTTTTATTGAAATATTTTATTTACTCACAGGCGAAAAGATAAACAACCCACTCAGTTTGCGAGAGTTTGTGATTGCCATTTTGTGGACAAAGAAAGCTCTAAGACATGTTTTGAAGCCATCAGAAAATAATACATAGAATATAGAAATTAAGAATACAGAATACAGTTTAGAGTTTCAAATAAAATAAAATAGCCAACATAACCTCAAAGAGTTTTCAACTTAATTTAGTAATTAAATTAACTCACCTTGGCAAAAACCTATACACATATACTTTGGCAAGTTTATCTGAAACCGTGAAAGGAATGCAGTCGAAATATTCGACATTGCCATGTTTAACTATGAAAAAATAGAAGAACTGATTATGTAGTGATAATAATTATAAATGGGTCTTTTTATTATTAACAATATTAAAAATATGATTGAACGTTCATTTTATAATGTGCTTGTTTCGTTGGATTTATTCTATTAACATTATTTTCCAATTTATGAATATTAAAA
>CAJUYH010002510.1:39660-50800 GCA_910591685.1 Galerucella tenella
CCCTCTTACCGACGCCCCGTAGCTACAGATAAACTTGCCAAACTATACACTTGAAAGGCACGTTCCTCTAACACAATATGGAAACTAGATGTCTTATTTTGCCTTTATAACGTTGAAAACGCTAAATAAAATAGTTATTTATGCAAGTGCGTGAAGTTATACTTTGCTCACGAGTTGCGAAAATGCAAGGCACGAACGTAGCGAGTGCCTTTTTCGCAACGAGTGCGCAAAAGTATTTCACGCACAAGTGTCATACAAAACTTTATCTACAACCACATAAAGTGAAAATAAAAAAATGTGCTCGGAATGGGTTAAAAAACATAAAAATGAATTTTCTATAAACTAATATATACACAACGAATTCTAATTATTTAAATTCATATTTACAGTAAAATGAGGAGAATTATTTGAATTACTGATTATAGCATTGGGTAATTTGTATTTTTTTAAAGTAACAAATATTTTTCACTATTTGTCTGACACTTCTGTCAAATTTACTGTCAGCACAAAAGTTTATACAACAAACGACTGAATTCATGGCAACTAGATAATGTCG
Organism: Galerucella tenella; assembly: GCA_910591685.1. Lineage (NCBI taxonomy): Eukaryota > Metazoa > Arthropoda > Insecta > Coleoptera > Chrysomelidae > Galerucella > Galerucella tenella. The sequence goes on from CAJUYH010002510.1 coordinate 40,217, forward strand.
TAGCTAAAAAAGAGTGTTGAAATGAAAACCCCATTTAAAAAGCATTGGTCATTTACGCACACTTTTTAACGTATGTATAATGTATGATTTCACACATTATTTTTTTTGGTTCGTAAATGCCTAATTTTGAGGGTGGCCGTAGATAAGTAATTAATTAAGTAATATGAATAAGTACAAATAATGGGTAATCCAAAACTATAATTATCTTAAGTTTTGTCTTCAGATTAAAAGAATAAAATGGAAATAAAAATTTTCTGTAATTATGCAACTCATAATGCAGATACGTCACTAGTGTAAATGTGAAGTTTTCGATAATCCTCTTTTTCCGTTTTATATTCCAGCTTGGTGATGGCAAAATAGTATATTATTAAACGAGCAATTTATGCAGAGAAGAAGTAAAATTAGGCAAAATAACAATTTATACAAAGCATATACACTCGAACTAATCACAAATAAAATTTAACCCAAAGTGAAACCAAAAGAAAATACAAATGACTTCCGCCACTCTAGCCCAAACTTATTATTTTGATTATTTTGTTAAATTTCCAAATTTGTGTATAGCTTCAATTTATACCGTTGGCGACAGAATGTAAAAGGCGGATTTTAATATTCAATTTTTTTTTATTTTGTATAAACACAAAAAACGCTATTTAATTTTATAAATGATGAGTATATTCACGTACCAAGTCAATTAATGTTCCTTGGTCCATTATTATTTTGGAAGATTAATTATCAACGAAAATGCCTTCAGGCGATTTTATTACTATTGTTCAAAATGATAACTACCTGCTACCTACTATACTGCCAAAACATAAATCAAAACAAACCTAGGAATGACAGCTGAAACATTTTTGGCGCATGCGATTTCATGGTTTTTGACTAAAATAATGTAATGTATTCATTACTGTGATTACTATTTATTTAAGTTAAACTTTCTGCTTTACTATAGGATAAATGTACCTACCTGTATGGCCCATATAGCTAACGCTCAGGGCCTTTTAATTTGTATTTGTTAATGTATAATGTGACATTGAAAAGAGAAAATAAAATAAAGGAAAATGATAATAATAATTTATAGTTGAAAGTAGACCAACTTCTTAATGCAATAGTGTAATTGAAACTCAATAATGGGGCTGCATAAAAACTATAATTCACTTTTCCTAATATAATTGTAATGATAATGAACGTTGCATGAATCCACCTTTACTATATTCGTTGCTTATACTGTCAAAATAATGTCAACTTATTATTCAGTAGTATTAGCGTGGTAGTGTAACAAACATCCAAATAATATAAATTTTCTTTTTTTTTTTGTTCATTTTGTGTAATGAATGAAGAATATATTATTTATTCAAATGTATGTAGGGCTAAGACGTCGGTAAGTAAATCACTCACCGACGTGCTAGACTTAGAAACCAGTAAACACAACCTACCGTCCTGACAACCGATTCTGTAAATAAACAAAAAAGATTGATCGCGCAAAAAATAATATATTACTTCATTCAATACACAAAAGGAACAAAAAATAAGATTTATATTTTTTTAATGAACAGAATAGAACTGATCAATATAAAAAGTAATAAATAATAATAAAAACAATTTCACCAAAATGCTAATTATATTTTAAACTGATCGAGAATTATATATGTCACTTTTGACATTTCGTTCATTCCGAAGATATTTAAATTATTGTATTCGAAGCTTATTTCAATACGATCGCGCAAAAATGGTATAAGCATTTCGAACGTTAAGGATAATACCGGTCTCCAGCAAAATTGGAGGCTTCGCTACGCTCAGCCTCCAAACATTTCTGTCGACCGGTAAACAACTCTTACCGTTCTTGATACTTAATACACTATTAAACTGATTGAGAACTATAAATATCACTATTGACATTTCGTTCATTTCGAAGAAATTGAAATTATTTTATTCGAAATTTATTTTAATACGATCGCGCAAAAAATAAGCATCTCGAACGTTAAGGGTAATACCAGTCTCCAGCAAAATTGGAGGCTTCGCTTCGCTCTGCCTCCAAACATTGCTGTCGACCGGTAAACAACCCTTGCCGTTCTTAATACTTAATATCTTATTTGTATCACATTGTTTACGTTAAATAGTTTTGTTTATTTACAGAAAACGGCTGCACAATCAAGACAATTCAACGTAGAGTGTAAGCTCGTCCGTTTTTACGATTATCATGACATATGGCATTTCCTAAGCGCCATTGGCATGTTCTTTACTTTTATGGTATTATTAACGCTTGATGATGATCTTTCACATACTCATCATTCTCAGATTCCAGTATTTTAACCTTCCGATAAGTCTAAAACGACTATTTGATATATTTATCGAACAATGATAGTTTTTTTTAACTATCGGCATCGTTGCAATAATTATTAGTTATTTTACATTTTAAGCCCGATCAACCAATAGAATTGCTAATTTTTAGTATTTATAAAATTAAAATAGATTAAGAGTACATTTTGTGATACCAATAATATTGTATGCAATTGTCTAAACGTCCAATTTATAAAATCCTTTTATTTAATGTTGACCATGTTCAAAGTATCAAAGTATTCAAAGTATAAGTTTATCCTATTCAATGTGGTTCCATTCAAACAAATAATTATCTTTAGTGAACTAAACTAGATTACTGTTAATTGTTAATCTCTGATTTGCTGTGAATATATACTTATTATATTTTGTAACTTTCGTCATATTTTAACCTTTCAAAATACACCACTTGTCGCATGTGTCAATTTTGCATAAGTACAATGTGAATTGAATTACCCATTTTGGTGATAATCTAGTGTTCCAACGTGATTTTCACTCTATTTTTCCGTCTCATTTGTGAATTTACTTGTTTATTTCCATGAATCTAATAGGTTTGTTCGTAGAGCAGTCAGAAATCGTCAGAGGCATGCGCATTAAAAAAAGCGTTGATAGAAACAATTTGGCTGTTGGTGATTTTAAAATCCTTTGTTCGAAGAAAGAAATTTGCGGTTTCGGATCAGTTGCCAACATCAGAATAATTTGCTGACCGGGATCAAATTTTCAGTTAGAACATGAGAACATGCGTATTGTGATGCTGTGGAAAGTGACAAATTTTCACTATTTTTTTATTATAGTGAAAAAAAAGGAACATGGAAATAGCTAACCAGTCAGTTCCTTTTAAATAAAACGTGACTAAAATAATTTGTATGTTGTAATACCAAAGAAAATCTCTCGCTTCTTGTTAGGATGGCCATGACTTATTCTTTATTTTTTTTCACCTCTTCTTCAAGTGATAATGAACTTTTGTCCACGACCACCTACTAATAAGTCAATATTTTACCTCCTAACTAAAGGTATATGGTACCCATATATCAACTGTCGTGAATTATGGTTCATAATACACTGTAGTGTATTATGGTTCATAATTCCTGACTAGAGATGGGGGTACAATATGAAATAAACTATTAAATCTGTGTATTTTGTTCAGGAAATTTGTTTCTGACATATATCGTATCTATAAAATATTGTAATTTTTAGTATTGATACTTCTCATAACGATATTTTCTAATATTAAGTATTTCAAAACAATATATTTATAACGGTACGTTGTATTGATACTTTCTACAGTATCGCCCATCTCTATATATGTCAAATTATTTGAAGTAGCTGCCACAACATTTTGAGGTTAGTAATATGCCAAATCGCCACTGACTTTTATTTATTAATAATTAAATTAAGTGTCGTGGACAAAGTATAGTATTCTACTCGCAATTTATGGCCATAATTCACTTGGGTGACTTGCGCCCCTCGCCTGCGGCTCGTGACGCAAACGTCACCCATCGTGAATTATGGCTATCATAAATTGCTCGTTTAATAATATACTATTATTAGTTCATTTTCATCAAAGATATCACTGTCAAATTGTCAAAGTTTTCCACCCGTTCGTACATCAAAAATTGCCAATCGATTTACAACGAATCACAAACGGAATTTTGACAAATTTCCAATCGATTGGCACTTACTTTTACGAACAAACCTATTTTAGGCGAATAACAATCAATAACCGGTAAAAACCAAATGCATTTAGTTGATATGGATCTTAATGGTTATAAGGCGATCATTACTGAGCCCTTGAATACGTCGCATCTTTGACATTTTTAACGGCGGTAATTACGCTGCACTGGAGCTGTGTAAATACCGGAATATCAGAAATTGAATGGCGACTTGCCAAAAGTTCCTAGAACTATTGGCCACCGATGCGTTGAGAATACTGTTAAAGCGTTATTTTTATTTCAATATTTACGCTCCGGGGTGTATACATTGCTTCAATAAAGCGATGTAAATGTTCGCAATGATAAAAAAACCTGCAAAAATCTTTGAATAGTATACATTAACTGTCATTATTGTCATAAAAACCACTTTTTGTTGGCCTTACTGACCTTAAACTGAATTCCTCTATTGCGATATCGCTTCTGACTTTTTTTGTGGTAGACCACTATTGACTTGATATTTCCCAGATTTCCTTTGACTGTTTCGCTACTTGGTGTAGAATTAATATCTGTCATACGAACAGAGGAGGTTATTGTAATTAATTTAGTACAAATTTTTTTGACAGTTCTAAAAGAACCAATCAAATTTCCTCATTTTTTATCCTATGAGAATTTCACCCAATCATGTCAACATTACACTGATAACAGACCATGGGCTATTTTCACGTTGCTATGGAACATATTGATTTATTTCGATTTTGAAGTTTTAAATATTCAATATTTCGAAATGTCACGATTTGGTTGTAATACTGAGGAAAATATTGATGAAATATTAATCGAACATACCAAAAAACACCGTTTACAGTAAGAAATTTGTATGGAAAGCATTTATGGACTTTTACAGCGATAGAAAGTATCAATTAGATGGAAATCATTTAACTTTTCTAATTGTTCCTTTGTTAATTGCACCTTTGAATAAATTGTTTCAGCTCTGAATTTTTTCTATAATTAGCAAAAAATTTTCCGTCCGAATAACCATCGGACAGATAAATGTTCAAAATATTTATGACAACTCTCTTAAACTTGTTACTTGTAGGCAACAGACCTCCGCCATCTATGCCTCCGCCTACGGCGTCGGTCTGTTTCCAAACAACAAGCTTTCGAAATCTTGTCATAAAATTTTTTATCTACAACTGTCATAACGGGTACGATTTGACACAATTTTCAGTGTCATAATGACGTATATTACCGCACTAGTGCGTTTTTGAATAGATTACCGCACTAGTGCGATAATAAGAGTCTAGAAAAATACCAGAATTAAATATTTAAAACAAGACTGGAAGCTGCATTTTCAATTTCCGAAAGGAGATTGTCTTCGCTTGAACTCATTTTTACAGATTTTTGTTCATTTAACTTTGACAATTTGATGACATAACTTATTTATTTTATTTCCACAGCTTTGTTTGTCTTTGTTGCTATGATCACAAAACATGATATACAGTTCCTTATGTTTGCAGTCAATATTATTAAAAATATGTTGGATTGAATTTTTTTTTCAATTTCATGATATAGGTACTATTAATAATACTAATAAACAGTTGTAGATAAAATTTTGTAGGTAATACGTGTGATAGGAATTATTAACACACTTATGTGATTTCACGAATCGGCCTAGTCACATGCGTGCGTTAATAAATGTCCATATCCCACTAATTACGTAAATAACTATGCGAATAATTAGAAGTCCTTGGGTTATTACTACTGAAAACAATTATTGCTGCTCGTGACAACGGACGTACGCACGTCGTATATTTATCAAATACTGCGAAAAGAGCTATGAACACTACCGACAACATCCAAATGTTATCCGAAGACGAATAACAAATGTTTTGCACTGTTTATGACTACAGTAAGCATATACAGGGTGTTTTCAAATAATACAACGTTTGCATGTAAAATTGGACAAAGTGATAAAAAGATTGAGAGGTCTATTTACTCAATTTACTTTTCGAAATAAAAATATAAAATTTTAAGGTGGAAGGATGAATAGATTTGACATAAATGCAAAAAATGTTTTGAAGGAAAAACATGACTAATTCTTGATCCAGTGGTGTACATTCGGAAGAATATGTTACTTTATTTCCTCTCCCATTTCTCACCCCACTGGCATTTGAAGCTATTTTCATTTTATTTTGTATTCCTCAATGGTTTTCACGTGAAAAATGCATAACCTTTACGTATCAAAAAATTTGTAGTTTTCAAGATATTTAATGTTTTCATGAAGTCTGCAAGATCACTTTTTTATAATTGAATAAAAAATATGAAATATTTTTCTTGAATTGTTTTTAATAAGTACTAAAACTACCTACCTACTACTGGTTAGAATATATCTTACAGGAAATAATTTGTGAAACAGCTCAATGCATACAAAACATTAGGAGAAGACTGTTGAAAATACATGTCCAAATATCCCATCTCTTGTAACTTGTTGGCTGCTTGGTGAAAAAGTATGTTTGAATTTTATTATCATGGAGAATATATCTAGTCTCCATGTTTATTATAGGTTTTTTCCAACTAAGCGAAATGATGCGTACATGAACGTCACGATCATGCGCATAACAAAATTTCTGTTCCAACAAGTTCCGACAATTCCACGGACTGATAAAAATGCGTTCCAACAAAAACTGGACACGTTCATGAACCTGTCGGCGAACGAATATTTCCATCAGAGATCTGGATGTAGAACCGTTCGTCCAAACTGTCAGTTGATGTTTTAGGGCGAGTTGTATCAAACACCCATACTAGGTTTAATGACGACTGATGTAATTGTTGATAATAAATACATCAATCAGCAGCAGTCTAAACATCACTTATCATTAAACCGAGTCAAAGTGTTTGATACAACTCGCCCTAAAGGTTAGGTAATGGTAAATAAACATAAATCATACATAAATAAAACGTGAACTTATAGGGTTGTGAAAAAGTTCCTGAAAGTGGTGACAGTTTAAAAATGAATCGTAGAATCGTTCCAACAATGCATAGGGTATGATGTTCATGGATTACGAACGTTAGATTCGTACATAAATAAGTTCACGAACGTTCACGTACTAATCAGAAAGTGGTTGTTGGAACAAACCTTATAGTATACTTTGGCAAGTTTATCTGAAACCGTGAAAGGAATGCAGTCGAAAACATTCGACATTGCCACATTTAACTATGAAAAAACTGAAGTGCTTACTATGTAGTGATAATAATTAGAAAAGGGTCTTTTTATTATCAACAATATTAAAAATATGATTAAACGTTAATTTTATAATGTACTTGTTTCCTTGGATTTATTCTATTAACATTATTTTTTCAATTTATGAATATTTAAAGATGAGCACTTTTCCAAATATGTTATGGGCTTTTTGAAGCTCTGGCAGCGTTGTACGAAAACCATAATGACCACACACTCGAATTACATAATTGGTGATTTGTATCGACCAGCTGACTTCTTATTGGTAAGCGCGTGCGTGAGATCTTCCCTCTCACTTCGTCAGTTGACTGATATTGATTTATACAGTGGCGTTATATACCTTTGTATTTTCAGTTTTACTTGGTAAAATAGGTACCGTACGCTATTTGTACGTTTGACAGATAGGCGCCATGTTTTTCCTCGCCTCTTACCGATCCCGTATAGCTTCAGATAAACTTGCCAAACTATACGAGATCCGGCTGCAGGATTAGTGAGCTCATCTGTTTTTTGCTCAAAACCAAATTTTTATGTATAATTATAATTAGAAGAATATATATTTTTTGCGCGATCGATCTTTTTTGTTTATTTACAGCATCGGTTGTCAGGATGGTAGGTTGTGTTTACTGGTTTCTAAGTCTAACACGTCGGTAAGTGATTCACTTACCGTTCAGACGTCGGTAAGTAAATTACTTACCGACGTCTTAGCCCTACATACATTTAAGTAGTCCTAAATAATATATTACTCCATTCATTACACGAAAGGAACAAAAAAAAATAAGATCTATATTTTTTTAATGAACAGAAACGAACAGAACAATATAAAAAGTAATAAATAGCATGAAAACAATTTCACCAAAATGCAAATTATATTTTAAACTGATCGAGAAGTATAAACGTCACTTTTGACATTTCGCTGATTTCGAAGAAATTTGAATTATTTTATTCGAAGTTTATTTCAATACGATCGCGCAAAAAATGGTATAAGCATTTCGAACGTTAAGGGTGATACCGGTCTCCATCATAATTGGAGGCTTCGCTACGCTCAGCCTCCAAACATTGCTGTCGACCGGTAAACAACCCTTACCGTTCTTGATACTTAATATACTATACCAGGTTGCCTATCAAAATTTGGCCGCCAGTATTTTTAATTGAATTATTTTTAATTTATTTTTGGGAAAATCTTTCGTTCACTTGTTTTTTGAATGAAATTACGTCTACATCACGGTAATTTATATGAAGATTTCAAAAAATCACGGTTGCCGTTGCGCACCTGGCCGCACCTCTTCGCAGCCAGGTATGATTTCGATACACTTATACGTTCATAACGTTTATTTATTGATCATATACCAAATTAAAGCTAATTTTTTCCTATTAATTATCATATATGGTTGCCCAATTAAATCAGCCCGCACATAAGGGCTGCTGATTGTTAAAAATGATAAATATTTACGATAGATTGAAAGAGAGTTAGCACGTAACTTTATTTAAGCCATCTAGCATGCGTCGAATGTGTTCTCAACCACCAGGGAGTAATAGAGATGACTTAATAAATACTCCAGAAATATGTCTTCCTTTTCAAAATCACAAATTCAAAAATTAGAACAAAAAATTAATATTGATTTAATATATTTAATATTGATTTAAAAAATAAAACCAAGGTGACTTAAGTAAAAGAATATTTTATTTTAAAAGTACTGTTTGAAAATTTTATCAGATTTTGTTCAAGTATTTAATCGTGTGTTACATGTTAAAATAAAAAATTTGAAAATGGATCTTATATTTATGTAACTCTTATTTAAAAATCTGAATCATCGCGAGCTCTCAGATATAGTATCATCGGAGCTATCACTTTCATCGCTACAGATATCAGAATCGTCGTTACTATCGGAAGATTTGTTCAAGTTATCATCGTTGATTGATGAAACTTATCAATCAACGGTATCACATAGCACACTCTTAACTTGCGTTGGATTTGAGTCTCCCAGGAACCATGTTGGTTTTAGAAAACCATCTAATAGCAAACGGCCATTATTTTCCGGGCGCAACTTGATACAGTCCGGTTCAGTGGCATTTAACCACATAAAATTAACAAAGATTGTCCGTAACAATTTTTGTTTAAAACATTTCCAACACGGTGGAATGTGCGTTGAGTCCAAACCTCTAATTATTTTCATAAATTTCTCATTAATTATTTTGTTTTGAAGCGTACATTTTGTTAAATAATAAAAATCTTGCGGAATTTACACTTTGACACTTCGGGAGTCCATACATAAGGCACGTAAACTCTTGGACTGCATCGATTTTGGTTTCATTGAAGATGTCAGTAGGATTCGTCAAAGAAGCATAAGCGTCGTACAGTCGGCAATCGCTATCTTCGTCTGATAAATGATGTTACGCACTAACTCTCTTTCACTCTACCTTGAATATTTATCATTTTTAACAACCAGCAATCCTTATTTGCGGGCGGATTTAATTGGGTAACCATATATAATAGAGAATAGGAGAAAATTAGCTTTAATTTGGTAAATGAATAATAAATAAACGTCATGAACGTATAAGTGTATCGAAATCATACCTGTTTACACCTGGCTGTGAAGAGATGCGGCCAGTTGCGCAACGGCAACCGTAATTTTTTGAAATCTTCATATAAATTACCGTGATGTAGACGTAATTTTATTCAAAAAACAAGTGAACGAAAGTTTTTCCCAAAAATAAATTAAAAATACTGGCGGCCAAATTTTGATAGGCAACCTGGTAAATATATATTCTTCTAATTATAAATATACATAAAAATTTGGTTTTCAGCAAAAAACAGATGAGCGCACTAATCCTGCAGCCGGATCTTTTTTCTATGGGCATTACATAGTGAGTACGATAATTCACACCGGTTAAAGTGCAAATAGTTCAGTTTTTTTGATCACGTGGTGTCAGTTTAAAAAGTTTGAAACAATAATTATGGGACACTTCAGTGCAAAATATTTCCGATAGGTACATAACCACAATAAACGTTCAACAATTAACAATCGTACTTTGGTTTACAAATAAGTATTTTTTAATTTTAACTAGTGTAAAACAATTGAATAATAAATTTCTGTTGCTGAAATGGATATGAACAATATGGAGGTGTCTGCATCCATAGCAGTCATGATCAATACCGTGAGAAGTGTGGTAGAGGAATTAGTTGAAAGCGATGAAGAAAATATGGAAGTCTTGGAGAAGGTGGAAAATTATTACGAAATTACTGTTCCAAATTTCAATGACAACCAGTTTAAGCAACATTTTCGCCTTTCAAGAGAGACCTTTGAATATCTTCTCTTAGAATTATCGCCAATGAATGATTTAAATGGAGTATCCGCTGCAGGA
>CAJUYH010002511.1:0-39559 GCA_910591685.1 Galerucella tenella
AAAATACTGGATGTATAACAACAAATATTTTAACTGTTTATTAAAAGAAGTGATACTCTTATGAATTACAAAGACTTCAAAAAATACTATAACTATAACTAGAAACAATAAAATATAATAACTGGAAGAAATTTTTGTAATTAAATAATAATATAACACTCATCATATTATTACAATTGACGTCCCAACTTGGTACACTCAAATATTTCATACTAGTATTATATTGACTTTTACAAATGCTCTTTTTGTATGTTGAATATTTCAAATTGTTCTATCAATTTCCTGTAGTTATATATATAATTTTTCATTCAATTTAAATTTTCAATTAATTTCAAAAAATTCTCATCCTAGGATTGGGTTCAATATTAAATTAATTTCAAATTAAAATCTGTTTCAAATATTCCCATTCATAGGACAATTCAATTGAGAAAAAACAAACTCCAAATTTATAAATTAATTATTATTGATGCTTTGAAGAATTGACTTCACGTTTGATATTTAAATATCTTTCTTATTATTATAGACTATGAGCCCATGGGGAAAAAGTGTCGCGATTTGATACAGCAGCAAACCCATTCAGAGCGATAGTTTATCATGCCACCATCAGTTCCAGCACTATGGCGTAAATTTTATCTTGTGCAGAAAAGCGCAGTGGAAAACTGAACATTTTATTTTCCACCCCCTGAAAATGTTGTGATGAAATTATACGCCGTTTGTTACATTTGATAGTAGAACCATAGGATATCGGTCGAGACTCTATGCCGTTCAAAAATAATCGTGAGAAAAATCTAGGAAAATTTTTGAAAACTCTCACTTTCACCCCCTGAAACCGAGATATGAAACTGTACGTCGTTTATTACATTTGATAGTAGAGTCATAGAAGATCGGTCCAGACTCTATGACGTTCAAAAATAATCGTTCGGAAAATCTAGGAAAATTTTTGCAAACTCTTATTTTCTACCCTCTAAAAAGGTGATTTAAAACTGTACGGCATTTGTTTCTGTAGATTATACAACACATAAATAAATATTTGACAGTAGTGCTGTACAAAAAAAGGTATGTGAAAAGCCGTAGGAAATTTTTCATTTTCCGAGATTATCCTACTCAAAATCCAGTAGAACAAATGCTGTAAATTTTCAGATGATAATTTTTGAGTAGTAAAATCTTGAAAAATGAAAAATTTCCCGCGGCTTCTCACAAAACTTTTTTTGTACGGCAATACTGTCAAATATTTATTCATGTGTTGTATAATCTACAGAAACAAATGCCGTACAGTTTCAAATCATCTTTTTAGAGGGTAGAAAATAAGAGTTTCCAAAAATTTTCCTAGATTTTTCGAACGATTATTTTTGAACGTCATAGAATCTGGACCGATCTCCTATGATTCTACTATCAAATGTAACAAACGGCGTACAGTTTCATATCTCGGTTCCGGGGTGGTGAAAATTTAAGTTTTCAATAATTTTCCTAGATTTTCCTCACGATTATTTTTGAACAGCATAGAGTCTCGACCGATCTCCTGTAACAAACGGCGTATAGTTTCATCACATTTTTAGAGGGTGGATAATAAGATGTTCAGTTTCCCACTGTGCTTTTTTGCACAAGAGAAAATGTACGTCATAGTGCTGGAACTGATGGTGGCATGTTAAACTATCGTTCTAAATGGGTTTGCTGCTGTTTCGGAATTTCCAAATTCCAACTAGATTATTTATTCAAATTTACTTATTATTCATTATTGAAATGGTTGGCATCACTTCCCTGATCTCAATACTGTCTAAATACTTTAATTTCTTCAATTTATTAGCACCGCCAAATACGCCGTTTTTGGTTTTATTTATATTCCTAACTTTTATGTGATAACAGACCTTCTGAGCTTCATCTCACTGATTAACCACCCTGTATATATTTGTATGATGTGAAATTGTATGGTTAAAAGTATGGGTAATTAATTAAAAGTTTGTTAAGTTACCGTTTATAAGACGATGCTTTATGTAAGGGTATTAGTACATCATAAACTTTGAGGTCATGACATTTTTCTCCCGTATATCAAATGGCTTTTGAAACTTGCTTTTCGAAGAATTCATGCAAACTTTTCGATATCACAAATTTCATCAAATCAGCTCCAACAATTTAAGCGATGACGAGAAAACACTCACATTATATTGACAAACTTAATTAAATTTTGTATACTCAGTTGGTATAAAAGTGTGATCAATATATTTTTTGTAATTATAAGTAAGTATAAATTTCATAAAACGATACAAACTCCCTCCCTTGGTAAGTAAGAGATACTCCATATTTATTTTAGTTTTAAATTTATTTACACATTTTTATACCTTTAAACATTATTATTATGATCATTTTAAATGTACACTGGCTTGCTGATAAACGAGCACCGATCAACCTCATTCTAGTCACTAAAAACAGTCTTTATATAACACAAATATGACATTTTTTTTTTTTTTTCAAATTGGGCGAATATAGTCAAAATTTATATTTCAAGAGAAAATGCGGAAAAAACGATCTTACGATCAACTCGCGGTTCCTCGGCAAATAATTGATATTTTTTCACGAAAATTTAATGACCCCATCTCCAACCAATTCTACAGACAATAAAACTAGTCTTAAATCCTCGAAGAATTTTACATTCCAGGAATGAATTGAAATTTCCTTTTCGAATATCTGACTTTTATACGATGAAAAATTCCAAGATGTTCATTTCTAAATACGTAGTATTGGAAGTAATGAAAAAATATAGAGCGATTTCAAGATAAGTGATAAACTAGATACGTAAGCCGTTAACTGCAGCATTCACACGTTGGCTGGCTGCGATACTACGTAGGCGTTATATTATATTGGAAAAAAACTGTCCACCCTTCATTAAAAAAATGTCAGATGAAGAATTATATTCTCCAGCTATTTGACAACGCTTGATCTTAGGTCCGTCTTAGTTGTAAGTAACTTTACAGCTATGTTGTACGATCCGTCAAAAAAATTAGAAGCCACGAGGAATTCAATTAGTTTTTTGAGATACCATGCTGCAAAAGCAAAAAACTTTAATGTAATTTGGTAATGTCCCAAAACAAATATGTAAATTTCCTAAATAAAAAGAGATTAAGGGTCTAATGAGAACCCATTATTAAACCTCATTCAAAACAAAAAATTTACACTTGTGTCCAAAAGCAAATAAATTAAATCAAAAAATTTTAAGTCTGTAAATCAATGAATGTAATTATCGAAGAACAATTACAAAATGATGAATCGTGTAATTTGGTAATTTCTCAAAACACAAAACAAATCATCTAAACAGGGAAACAAGATTATGGGTCTAATGAGAACCCGTTACCAAATCCAATTCAAAACACATAACTGAATTAACAGTCAAAAGAAACTCCAAATCACAATAATTATTCATAGAATGAAGTCTGTAAAACCAAATCTTAGCAAACATTTTAACAATTAAAATCTATGTAATCTAAAGAAATTTTTTTTTCAAGTACCTAGTAGTCAAATTGTGTAACCTGGTAATATCCCAAAACTAATGTGAAAGTCATTCTCATTGAGGAAGATCTGATTTGAAGTCTAATGAGAACCCATTATCAAATCTCCTACAAACCAGAACAAGATTAAGGGTCTAATGAGAACCCATTACCAAATCCAATTCAAACAAATAACTCAAACAAGAGTCCAGAAATATTCCAAACAAACTCACCAATCATGAATTTTGTAAATTTGAAACAAATGGCAAATTAAATTGATGATCACAAACTGAACTGTATGGTATCAGTCTGATAATGCTGTGGATAGATATGAATATCAACATAGAGAGAACTTTTTTGGATATACTATTTTAATCTTTTAAACGTCTACGTAAATGAACATGAGATTTATTCAGTTGTACTTGTTTATTCAAAAAAAAACTATTGTTCTGCAATTCTCCATTAATTTGTGAATCTTCCAAAAAATAATACATAATAAAATTTTTAGAATTAACTTCTTTTAAAATTTGTGAATTACCATTAGGACTCAAAAGTGGTATTTACAAACTTGAATGTAATGATTGTGAAGCTTCATATATATAGGCAGAACTTGTAGACCTTTGAAAGTTCGAATAAGTGAACATTTGAGTAGATGTGATAATTCAGCGTTTGGTCATCATATAAAATTTAACAAACATAATTTTAGTCCTAATCGTAATTCATAAATTTTAAAAGAAGTTAATTCTGAAAATTTTAACAGGTTGAATTTTTTGGAAGATTTACAAATTGATAAAGAATTGCAAAACAATAGCTTTTGTTTGAATAAACAAGTACAACTGAATAGATCTTATATATTATGTTCCTTTACATAGACGTTTAAAAGATTGAAATAGTATATCCAAAAAAGTTCTCTCATACATAATTCATAACAGTTTTTACAAATTGAAATAAATTCCTTAATATTCACTTTTATACCTAATTGTCACAATGTTAGTTTTGTGCTAACTATGGATAACTTGATTTCTGTGTTCACCTAGACTGCCACTTGTCATAATTAAATTTAGATTTGTTTTTTTGTCAACTTCAAATAGATGTACTGTTACTTCAATTTCCGTTCTTCGAACACGTTTAGTTGTTGGAGGTTATAAAATAAAATATAAAAGTGTTCAAAAGTTAACGACAGTCTACCCCAAATAGGGGAATATTTTTAATTTAATATAGGTAATTTTAAAATATTCTGATGATTGTGTAGTTAATGTGTTGTCGACTTTTTAATTTGGTTTTTTGTATTATATACTTGACGAGTAAGTAAGTCTTTACTAATTTCTGATTTTATATAATTACAACTATTATTACTTACTGGCATGTATCGCACTGATGATGGCTTAACAGCCGAAAGTGCTTTACAATTTCTTAAAATTGAAAATTTCACACAGAATAGGTACAATGTTTTCATGACTGGAGTATATTATTCAAAGCCGACAGAAATATGTGGGAAACTCGATAAGCTAGTATGAAATCGCCACGATGTCTTCGGTTGTCAAATGTAGTCAAACAAAACTAGTTCAAACGATCTTCGGTAATCTCCTGATGTCAAGAGACATTCAGGCTGCTCGCTGCTGCACCGTTTCTAGCATGCTACGATTTTTAACCAATTCTGTGCTACAGATTGGTCCTCCATATTCAAAGATCGGTCTAACATAATCACTTTGTAGAGGTTAGTGAATGTTTCAGGTGAAGTTTTCGAAAATATTTTCTTTGAGGCTTACAACTTTGTATTTACTTTTTTCCATATATTTAAGATATGGTGCGACCATGTTAAATAATTGGTTATGCTCCAAGACCATTGTGGTATACAACTTTGACTTATTGCTCATAATTAAGGGTGTAATTTCATCTTTGATTATTTTTCCGAGATGAAGTACATCACATTTAACGGTAATAATTATTCGCAACTACAGTTGTGTCAAGTGATTAGGTCATTTTGCTATAAAGATTGCAATCCTGGAACATTGTAGAGTGTTGTATAATCAGCGTAGAGATAACACGTTGACTTGAAAAAGCGTGATGACAAAAAAACAACAAGCGACCAAGTATGGATGCTTGAGGCACTCCACTCAGTACAGCATACTGATCGGAGAAACAATCAATAATCCGAACACAAAAATGTTCATTTTATAGGAATTTCTCGATCCACTTCTGTAGTAGCCCACGTAAACCAAAATGTTCTCGATTAAACAAAGTCTTTTCCTGGGGCACAATCGAATGCTTTAGAAAAATCGAGATATATGGAACATATAGGAGAGGAATACACAGCCTAATGGGACCGTCTGGTACACAGATGGCTCATGCTCCGGTGATAGAGCAGGGGCTGGAATTTACTCCAGGAACCCAAGAACACAGGTTTGTGTACCATTGGGTGCTGCATATCAGGCCGAGATGTATGCTATCTTGGAATGTGCGCAGATAAACCTAGACAGAGGTTATGTGGATCGACGCATAACCATATACTCCGACAGTCAGGCAGCAATTAAAGCCCTGAGTGGGTATACCAGCAACTCAGGACTTGCTAACGAATGTCGAGAACGACTTGCTAATCTTGCAAGGCGGTACGTGGTGTGGCTAGAATGGATTCCAGCCCACTCTGGTTTTGAAGGCAACGAGATGGCGGATGCACTGGCTGCGGAAGGGGCGGCAGCTCCTTTCTGCGGCCCGGTCCCGACCCTGGGCCTAACAAAACAAAGAATACGCAAGGAGACGAAGAAGTGGCTGATGAATCAGCACCTCGCTCATTGGAATGCTCTGCAGGGTCCTAGACAATCCAAACTTCTACTGAAGGGATGGACTGATGGACACGCCAGGGCAGCCACTGAACTACCAAGGAGTAGGCTAAGGAAGATAGCAAGACTCCTAACAGGGCACTGCTGTATGAGGAAGCACCTCTACAATCTAGGAGTAGAGGAAAGTTCCCTATGTAGGGGTTGCGGCATGACTGATGAAACGTTAGATCATGTTCTCTTAGAGTGTCCACACTGGGCTGTATTACGCAGGCGAATCTTCGCAGTCACTGTCATGGCTCCTGGAGACACAAGCAGGTATCCACTGAAAAAGGTTGTGGCCTTTATTGAAGGGCTCGGCTTCATGGGTGGTAGCAGGAATGGCACAATGGGCCCGACAGTGGCCTCAGTGTCGGAACCTTGGCTTGAGTTGTCCAGGACAAGGCTCGCCTGCACATTTAGTAGTAGTAGTATCACTGTCCAGCTGTTTTGACCAATTATCAACACACTTCAATATTTTTGTTGTAACCGATCTATTTGGAACAAACACATGCTGCTGTTTTGGAATTATGTTGTGCTGCAACAGGGAAATTTTTACGATATAGTTGCTCCAGTCAAGCTTGTGCCCTTCTTGGAAATTGATGTTTAGTACATGTTCATAACTGTACTGAGTAGATCTATGAGTTTTTAAGAAAAAGATAGTTATACCATCAAGGCCTGGAGAGTAGGATAACTTTAGTTTCTTAATTTTTAGTTTGGGCCGGTGTATTGGGTTGGTGCCATCAAATTCCGCTAGTCCTTTACAAAATTCTGTATCATAGTCATCATCAGGGGTTTTGTCGCAATCATTGTTTGTTTTCTCAACGCCATTGTTATCTCCTTGTGCATTTTCCGATTCATGTGTATCATGATCGGTATTATGTCATATTATTATTATTTTGAGTGTATACTCGCTTAGTCCTTGCTGGTAACTTTCACTTTTCCCGAGTGTGACTAGGCTCGGAGTTACATGTGACAGGTATTCAAAATTGCAACCTTCTGCAGGTAGATGTATGTGTTTTTATATATAATACAAAGTGATAGTAAAGATGTAGTTGAATTTACAGATAGTTATTGTTGTAGTTTCAGAAGTAACACATACAAAACTTAAATTGTACTTTTAATAAATAAACGGTTTTTTTGAAAAAGCTCTTGTCATCGATCCGAAAATAATTCACATAATAAATTATGTTGTAGGTACCAATGTTAGTTGAAATACTTAAAATTTATAACATATGCTGGAATTAATACCTTATCATGTCATTATGATTGTTCCTTTTTTTGGAAAAATTTGATCGTTCACTTAAATTTGAATGAAAATGTGAGACTATTGTCGCATATGTCGTTTTCATTGGTTATTCCAGTTTGAGAAGTACTTATTGCATTAAAAAAATATACAATACGAATATCTACATTAATTTTTCCAAAGCCGGTCCTGGAATTTCAGTATAGCTTATACCAGCCGAATGCTTGATAGTAGTGTGCCATATCATGAAAAAATTGGAAAAGTCAAATGGGCCGTGTAGACACTATAGCGAATAAAAATGCATGGTTAATTTCACAAATCACCCTGTAAATTAATGGAGGGGAGGAGTTGACACTTTTTATTTGCCACATGATATCCTCTCTCAGGAGCTCTACATATGGTAGAAGTATGAGAAGTTCCTTATGATTACCCTTAAACTTAAATATCCAAAATGTGTATATTGGTCAAACCAGTCAATATTTCTTACATTAGACACAATGAACATTTACTAGCATAAAATTAAAACAGCCAGATAGATTCGATTACACAAAAAATCTACTTGACACCAAACATTCATAAGCACCCAATACAGAATTAGAAGTATTACCTACATATTTGTCATAAGAAACAAGAACTAGATTTCCTTGAGGAATGAGACCTACAGTCGTCAATAAACAGATAAATCTAGGTATCTCCCCACTATTGAACTGTAATCTTAAGTAACAATTGTAAAAATCAGCACATATAGTTTTCCTTGGTGTCCTATATCATTGCATATACTCATCTTAATTGGGAAGCATATATCTAGGATATCCCTAATAGGCTAATAATACCTGAGTTTTGATATTTGTAATACTATATTTTCTTATTTTTTCTAACAATATATAGTTAATTTTCCATTTCCATTAAATAGTGAAACTAAGTAGAAAGAGTTAGTATTCTTCATAACAATAATATGTGCGAATCCCACAAAGTTCTTTTCAATATTTTCCATTAGGAAAATGTTTTATCTGTGTTCCAATATTGTCACTAATCAATGGCTTGAGTCTATTCTCGACAACGGTTCTGAAGAATGTATTATGTATTGAATTTGCCTTTTCTTGCTTCGCTGTAAATTGATTCCGTGATAGGTAATTTGGATTGAGGTGCCCAGGACTACGTGATCAGATTCACTTTTTGGTAGCAGATAATCGATATCTGTTAACAACTCTGGACCGTCCCTGAGCAGCAGGTCTAAAGTTGGCGGGGTTTGATTATTTCTATATATTGTGAGAGCTTTTATAAACTTTATATTCACAAAAAACCTCGGTTTTGCAGTTTCCGAATACGTGTTACAATTTGGAAATTGTTATTCGATTTAGTTTGACCCAATCTATTGAATTCTTTACTATCACTGTGGATGAGACTTAAGATACAACGCTGCACACCTCGTATTATAGTATTTTGAACATTTCAGAGCCTACGATATTGGACGCATTGTAATCCATTTGATTCGAGATTATGCAAAGTCCTTTTCAGCATAAAATACAAGCACTTCGTTTGCGTTGACAGCTCTATTGCAATTATCATGGAAATCTTAATCTAATCGAATCCCTTTTGCAGGACTAATGTATTCAAAATGTATGTATAAGATGTAGGATGCAGGGGCCTTGAAATTCGTTGACTCCATTATGGAAATTGAATATTAATTGTTATGTAGTCTCACGGTACAAATAATGAAACAAATGGGCTTCAGAGGCGTGGATAGTATTTATTTTACCACTGACCCAACAAAAATCTTGATATATCTAAGAATGACCCTGTATAAATATCATGGAAACTTTTTATTCAAACTAGGTATTACCATTATTATCCTCAACTCTTGAAAATATTATAATAACCATATTTTTCAGTATTCCGTCAAGTGGACTAATCCGCTCTTCGCATTTTTGACACCCTGTATCTGAATATAATTAGATCCCTTCCAGTAACTGGAGAATTTTTATCCGGACATCATAGGGATGACTGGGACCCATTTTGCATAAGACTTAACCGAAGTCCTGTTATAGAACGTAGCTGAAATAAAGACATTGGAATATGGTGGTTTGATTTTCCAGAAAAAAATAATAAAAAGAATAGTGAATATACAACAACGAACATACAGAAGATATACTTAAGATTTATGTGGGGTCCTTTTTGGTTCCAATCTGGCACTTATGATTAATTAGGTTGTGCTAACATAAAAAGAATTATTTTTCGTCATTTATAGTAGGTTTTCCTAATTTATTTTATACTTGTGAAAAATTCCAGCTACCTTGCAGAGCTCTGTGAAAGTGTCACCTATAAAAATGGATACATTGTGAGATACGAGTAGGTACTTCTGGAAATCCGTATCGAGCAAAAATGTTTTTCAGGATTTCAATGTTTGTGAAAAATGTTGGAGTTGATTTTCGACTACATGGCCCAGGAACTCGATGCGTGTTTGAAATAGACTGCACTTTATTCGGTGCAAACAGCGGCACTTGTTTAAAGTAGGTATGAGGCAGAAAACTAGGAACTGTATTTAGTGTACAGCAATCTAAACATCTAGCTTACTTATCAATGTCAATGCTGCCATGTTTCAATTACAAAGTGAATATATCATTGGTCCTGTGAAAAACTTGTAGTATTACTATGATGTTTTGTTAAGTTGTCTAAATGACTTTTAGTAATTTTGACATCTTATGAATTCTAATTCAACACTAGTTTTGTGAATAATGAAGCCTTAGTTATTAAAAGGTTTTCATTACAAGAAGACATTGTAACGAGTAATTTTTTTTAGAACGAAATAGAGGTCTTTTTTTATTTTATATTTGGTTTCATATAACTCGTTACATACTCTACAGCCATTTCTGTTACCGTATTTATTTATTTCTCTCCATAAATACGTACCTACATAATGTATTTTTTTTATTAATCCGAAAGTACGCAAATTCGAATTCTACCATAAAACTTTAGTCGTTTCCGATGTTCGAATTTTTGTTTAAGTCGAAGGGACACTCGGTATATATGAACTTTAATTAATTCAGAAAGACAATTAGTATATATTATAAAAGATTTTGCTGAAAAATGAATTTAACGACTGCTAGTACCGTAATGGGAGTGGGAGTTAAAATATAAATTTGAAAAACATCAGTAAAAGGCCTCTCTGATCTGTGCTTCTGAAAGTAAAATTAAGTAAGTGCCGGTATTTGTGCGACTCCGGAATCCGGGAAATAGTTTGGAAGATAAAATATTTTCGATAGTAATATATACAAATACTTTCCGTACCGCCGATTGAGATTAATATTCCGTAAGTATATATAGAATTATTCCGTCATTATTTCTGGTAACAGAAATCTAGATTAATAGTTGAAATAAATATACAGTTCTCGATACGAATATATTCGAAAGCTTACCGTACCGCCGGCTTAATATTAAAATGTTGTAGATGTTATCGTTGAAAATTTAAATTACCAGTTCTCATGTCTCCGTTGAGTGACAAGTTTTTTTAATTGTTTCTTTGCTTTTGTTTTAGTGGAAGTATAGTTGGCTTTAATTTTTTTTTTGTATTACAGCGTTCAACCTATTAATTAGTAATTGATTGAATTATTATAATCCGGTTCTCTGGTGGTTTTATGATTTTAGTTGCTGCAGTATTTATACATAGGTAATAAAAACTGGTGTGTTTGGTGATATATTTTAACATTATTGCGGTTTCAATATTTTTACTCTGTGTGTCGATAACTAGGTAACTTTTAAACTCGTGAAATTCATTCCAAAAATATTAATTTATAATATTTTTTTGTCCTCTTTCTTAAGTATTTCCTTCAAATCCAAAGGGTACCTCGAACTTGCAAGAGGCTAAGCCACAACTTGTTCGATTAACCGGCAGAATTAGGCCGTTCTTTCGTCACCTCGTGGGCTAAGTTATTTCTTTCATTGTCTAAATAATAGTTTTCTTGATATTTTCTTCGAATCCAAAGGATACCTCTAACTTGCAAGAGGCTTAGCCACAACTTGTTCGATTAACCGGCAGATTTGAACCGTTCTTTTAGCACTCTACTTCATTATTACCGTCACATTAGTAGCTTTCCGTGTCTCTATTGAATCCGAAGGGTTCCTTGAACTTGCAAGAGGCTTAGCCAGAACTCGTTCAAATACCCGGCAGATTTAAACATTCGTTCCGTGGTTCAATACATTTTATTAGTAACTTTCTGTGTCTCCGTTGAATTCCAAGGGTTTCTTGAACTTGCAAGAGGCTTAGCCACAACTTGTTCGGTTACCCGGCCGATTTAAGTTGTATTTGATAAACTGACCGGCCTCGACCGTTTCGTCCGTTACTATATTTTTCCCCTTTATCTTGTTTATCCCTGTAGACTCAGAAATAAAAGGACCACAGAGTATTAATAGCATGGAGCTACTATTAAGAGGAGATGACACAGTCGACTATCTTATAATAGGAAAGTGGTATCACATGAGTGACATTGTAATGTGAGCAATATGGCGTCGTCGGCAGAGCCGGACTATTTAAATTTTCAATCAATAAACATATATTCACTAGTGAAATTGATAATATAGAAACACTGTAGGTATTTTGTTGGCTGCCAAGAACCTCTTTTTACAAATATCAACAACATATCTCTTATTGATGGAGTTCTAAGAAATCTACAATCATTAAATATAATATGAAGTTGAATAAAACTTATTGAAGCACAAAGAAATATATTCCAGTACAGTCCTTTCGATTGTTTACTAACCTATAATATGTTGTTCCTGATGATTTTTTCGTATTTACACTGTCTCTACTTGTACAACTTCGTGAAGCACAAGAAACCATTATTGTTCAATTATTAAAATAGAAAAAAACGACACTAACAAAAAGAAAATCCAAAAATACCCAATTCACATCCACAAAACAATACTAATGTCAAGTTGACAGAGAAGTGGAAGTAAAATGGCGAAACCGATACCACTTTTATGATAGGCGTAGCGACTCCTCTCAATACTAGCTCCATGATTAATAGACTAGAGGATTCAAATCCTGTTTCATTTGTTATAAACCGTAAACTATTAACTAAAGGACCGATATTTGAAACGTCCGTGTTGTAAATTTGATAGACAGATAGGTAAATTGTAAAGGTAAATTCAACAAGACCCCTGGAATTTTCCGTAAGCTCCATCTGATGCTATCTGGAACTCTTGACGCTAAGGGTCAAGGGACCGTGGAGCAAACCACGTTAAAAATCTGGCGCCCGAGCATTCCGTCGAAGGATTTAAAGTCAAGGGTGGCCATAGTGACGTGTTTGTGTGGCAGGAGCCACGTTAAGGAAGAAAAAAGCGTTACAACATGCATGTTTGTGATATTAATGAGGATAAAATTTGTCCATGTGCTTCAATCTTTGCTATATTCGAATAAAATTGTTTATTTAGTTTGTTTTACCGTGTATGTTTTAAAATTATAAATAATATAACTAAGATATTTATAATATCAAGGCACCTACTATTTTTGTCCGATGTCTTCTTGACTTGATTGGAATGGACATAGCATATACTCTTCCTGCCATATATGCAAATTCGGTTTACCAAGCCAAACTTGAACTATTGATCGACCTACTCTTTGGAATAACGTGAAAATACAGCTTCTTCGAATTATTATGACAATCATCAACGCAGCATGCTTCTAGATCGCACGAAAATTGACCCACCCCTGTATGTTGGTGTGTAAAACCTTTTATAGTCGAATTTTTGTATGTTCAAATATTGGTTAATTTCCATTGAAATCAATCATGAATAAGCACGAATTGATGAAACCTCAATAAATACTGACACTGGTTCAGCTTATAAGTACCAAGGCAATTGTTTCTAACAATGAACACCAACAAAATATTGGCAGTGATAAAATACAATACAGAAAGCCAAATTGGATGAATTATTTATTTTCAATATTGTACATATTTATGTACATTCACGTCCACTTTAGAATATGAATTGACATGATGCAACAATAAATTTCAATCCATTACGAGTGACAGCCCCCAATTTTTCAAGTGGAAAATAAGAAACTTAGAAAGATGTTTCCATACTCCATTCGAGAACATTCTTTTTAATTTATTGCGAAATTTGATGTACAAAGAATGTATCTTCTCGCTTAGATCTTCACAATGGAGAAGTGTGCGAAAACCATATGAGTGTTCCATTTGAATGGTATCAATGAGGAGGACCATAAAAAGTTACTAGCGATTAGATCGGTCAGTATGTGTAATAAAAAATGTTACCAAGACGTTCACGGCGACCATTTCGATTATCTAATTCCTTTAAATTCAGTTTTTTGCCATTATCAATAATAGATCAGTATTACGTTTAAGTTTTTGAAGTTGTAGCAAATTTCGTCAATCGGATGACTCAACAAAAACATTTTTGAATAGAGACTAAGAAGATATCTAAGAATTCCTTACTTTCCATTTAAAAAATCAGGAGATGTAATTGCCTCTTAAAGGGATTGGGTGTAAATCTGGAACTTTTTCGTTGGAAGTTGTCAAAATTGAGGTATTCCAGGATTTTCCTTAAAAACCTATGTACCGGATGTCTGATTGAAAGAGGTTATCCGCTGTATCTCACAAACCATTCATCGTACAGCTAAAAAAAATCTGCTTGAAATTATTTTCAAGTTTCCCACTCCACCGCTAGAGGGCGTAGTATTTTATGTTTGCTCCAGTGCTTTTTTCTCTATCTTGTGAAATAAACCCATTATAACTTTTGTTTCGGTTCATGGATTTTGACAAACTTAATCATTGGAAAATAAATTCGATCGTTTCATTCCAGTGGTTTCAACGGTCGCTAGGTGGCGGTGATTAATAAATTGTTTTGTTTTCAATGTTTTTCTGGAATCTTCAAATGCGATCTTATATTTTCCAATTTTTCACTGGAAAGAAGATGTGGTTTAACAAAAAGAGGTGAAGCCGCATCTCAATATCTATTTTTCAAGCAAAAATACGATGAAAAATAGGTATACATAGCAATAGATTTTTAACAAACTCAGTATCATTGTAACAATAACCAACAATCAATCACGTAACAGAAAAAGCGAAAATAAGCGTTAAATTAAACTAGGAAAGTAACCCAAAGAAGGTGCTCGTAATTCTCCCCATCTTTTCGATTCAGATATTTATCCCTGGGAATACTGTCAATTGCGTTTTTTATTTGTTGGATAAGATCTGCTCTACATGCTCGATTGAAAGATAATGGCACCGTTATATTTTAACAGAAGCGTTATTTTGGACAGTCCTTTCTGATAAATGCTCATAGCAGAACCGTCAATATAACCAGCATTATATGATAAAACGGATCCGTTTTATGCAAAATAATATTCAGAAACCAAATTTTTGTTTAAAGGTTCCGTTATATAACATAATACCTTGACATAATCATGCTATATTATATTATGTCACAAGGGAAGAAAATGAGGTTTAGCAGCCCAATATCAACTTTTTTGTTCATACTAACTGAAGTTTTGAAACGTCAACTTTGCAGTCAACACTTCAATTAATATAGAACTTGTAAATATTTTAACTTTACCACGAAATTTGAAATATTCCAGCTTTCACACTTCCGTTACTGAAAGACATGTATTGGTTGTGATTTTGGTGTGTCTTCAGTCCGTGATTAGGCTTTTAGCTCGCTTATGGAGCACATACCTTGTACTGATGAGGCGCAAAAACGCCGAAGCCGGTCTACAAGTTATGTTGTCCCTTGTAATTGCATACCAAAATGGTTGGTTAGGAAATATCTTGTAGATATGCCAACCCCGTTTGACTTTGAAAAGTGTAAGTCAATATCCGTCGGGACCTATAGCAGGAAAGTAGTTGTTACTCCTTAGTTGAACGGTCAATGTCTCTGGAAAATATTTTTCAAAAACTTTATAAAGCGTTAGAATAATTATTATTTTGCGATATCTATCTCAAATTTACAAATATACAAACGGAGAGGTTTCTCGTCTTCTTTTGGTGACTCATTTTCAAGCTTTTAAGACTTAAGAACTGCGCAGTCATCATAGTAGAAATTTGTTATTCAAATAATATATTAGTTAGTTGTTGATATATACCTCAATTTTACTGGTATGATATAAAAGTTTGCTTTAATTCAGTATTTTCATGGATATTTTGAGATTAAGGAATATTAATGACATACATAATTTAATTGTTTAAATTCTTTCATATATTCACATCAATCCTTTATACATATCTCTTTGCCATTTATGTTTCACTGTATCATGAAATAGATATTGGCCCAGTACGAATTATTGAGCTGTAACTTTATTAATAATTGTACAATAATATATCTTTATATATTTATCTGAACAAATATCCAAAAATTTTTTTGTAGTTTTCGTTATTTATTTTTAAATTATGTCGCTTTGTTCATAATATTGTGAAATTTTTTAAGGCAATATAACTTATCTCTCAATTTATAAAAACAATTTAACATTGTAGCACAGTTATCGGGCCAGCCAAGCTCCTGGGCCAAATCAGTTCTAGGGCTAACAATGTTCCTCGTTTAGATATCGTTCTTGTGGGTATCTACCGTTCCTGTGGAACAAATTGCTAGAATATACAATTTCCGGACAAGACAAGTTGATGAGTTTCTGCAATTCAATCCTGGAATGAGAAGCTACCAAAAAAACATTTTTCCCTAGATTCAATCTCTCCAAATAAAGAAAGTAAATTGTAAGGCTCCACCCACTCTTTTATTTTGTGATTTCATATTTTCTTGTTATTTTACTCACTAATCCCTTTTACGATGTACATAATATTTCAAATCCATTTTTTATCGTCATAATAGGTACATATATTTTTGTTATGTGTAAAAATGTATTACACAGCAATCAACAATACCGTAACTTCAGTGTATTTCAGGATTTTTAAAGGCGAATAACAGCAGTTAAAAGTAAGCTGATTTTTATGTTTAATTTTTTGGTAAATTTTATTTCAGGACATAGAATTGGTGTCGCCATTAAATTTTTCCTTTTCTTCTCAAAATAGAATCTTCATCTAATTTTCATCAGATAACAAAGCCTCGAGAACTGGCTGTGTTATCTCCAAATTTAAAGAATTTGTCAAGAACCTGACCTATGAATTTTTCAGATTTTTTCAACATTTAACTCCGTGAGTCAAGTTTTGTTTCAGTTTGTCCTTTACCTTTAACATCATATTATTGTAACGTTTATTTTAATTTATATTTACAATTAATTTATATTTACAATTTATATTGAAATACAGTTCTTATTTAATAATTTATATAATACACTAAACACACACTAACTATAATTTATATGAGAGTCACTTTATCGAGGCGCGATTGCTTTCTTTCAGTATCAACACTAACTGACTAACTAACTCCGCTGCGATGCTCGTCGCCTATTTATACTCGCACGCATGTAGTTCTAGAAACTTCTCGAAGTTGAAGTTTTGGTGGATGCGCCGGGTTTTTCTAGATGTTACGTTTTCCAGATCATTCTTGAAAATACGGCGGAGGAGCCATAGTCGTATCATATGGGAATTTCACTGGGGGCACTAATTGAGCACATTAATGCAGCAGCTCGCGTAACATTATCTTATATTATTCAATGGCAAGTTTAATTTTCTAAAAAGATATTCAGTGATAAAATTTGTTTGTGACCCATACTTTATCATTCACTTTTATTTACTCAATACTATGTAGGTAGACCGATGTGGTTTCTTGTAAGTTTTAAATAATCGCGTTATATTCTCCCTCAAAGGTTCAGTAGTATTAATGTAACGAAGTAACGTAGAGGCGAGAAAGCTGTGGTTTGCTACTTGAAAAAGGTGGGCACAGTTTGGGTTGACATTTATAAGTTTCCATCTAATCTAGATTATATAAATGCTGTCAAGTAGGACTGAAATATTATCACTCAAAGACATGATGGTGGCAAGCTTCAGCGACAATTTCTCCAATGTAAGATTTTGTAAAGGATAAAATGCTGGCAAATATTGCAGAGCTTTATCTGAATTCCAAGTTTTGGTATATTAACAGTTCAAAAATCTCTTTCAGATATTTATCAAGGTCAAAAAATTGCTTGATATTTGGTGCTACTAAGGTAGGGATGGGATGGGATGGTTGCAATTGAAGGTTAGCTTCAAGGTTCGAATTTTGGAAGCTTTTTGGGAACGGGATACTAGCATTGAACTTTTCGAATTACCTCCATAACCGGCAAAAACGGGGAGAAAGCATAAAATGAAGTTAGTAGTGAATCACCGAGAGAAGAGTTGATTATAGACTAATAAACTGATTTGTTTGACCCTCCTTTGTTTAAAAATAACATTGCTTATTTATTATCAAGAAACCATATTAACGTGAAAATATTGGGAAATTTTGATATTAAAAAATGATTTATTCGAGTGTAATTTCTTTGATGTGAAAAAATTTGTTCCCCTTTATGCACACCTTCATACAATTGTTCTTCAGAAACTATAAAAGTCTACAAAGCACAATATAATATTTTGTTATAAAATATAACATGCTATTTGGGTAAAAATTGTTTTCATTATCCAGAAAAAAATTTAATATCTTCAATAATATTCCATCACTTTAAAACAACAAATTAAATATTCATAGTGAATCGTTTAAAAGTTTTGACAGAAATTTACATTTTTTAAATAAGCCTATAGATTATAAGCCTCAAATAAGATTTACTTTATACCGAAAAAATAAGTATTTCAGTTAATTGTACATTTATTGTTACGAGAAAAAAAAACTTATTTGCAACAAACCTCATATTTCTTCACCCGTAAGAAATCACATTAGCCTACAAATTATGTGGCAATTGGAACAAATAATTCTCACCCCACCCTTCCCTATTATGTGGGTAACTTCCATAAACAAAAAACAAGACTTGAATAGATGAGGCTTTTACTTAATGTAGATCCATAGTTAATTATGAAAACAAACAATTTTATTTTGTTAAATCTACATTATATTTAAACTTAAAGTGACGCGTTTCGCTAACACAGTAGCTTTTTCAAACGAATGGAGGTACAATGAGAAACTTTCAATTTATACAGTGCCTTAATACCAAATTATACGGATATTTAAAAATAAAATTATAATCTATTTACAAGGAAATGAAATGAATTTGTCTAAATATGGGATTAACTAAAGTATTTAACAAGTTTACCTGGAAACTCATTCACAACCATCCTACAGGAATCTTTCTAGGTGAAAAGGTTTAATAATGGAGAATTGTTAATATCAAGCTGGTCGTTAAGAAGATTATCTGAATATTTGTTTTTATTTATCTCTAGGGCTTCTGAAAGATTTAATTTGAAGGATTTAGTTTCTATATGCAAAATTTCAAAATTTGAATCGAAAAAGTGTTGGTTTGCTAATAAATGATTTGAATAGTTGAAATCTAATTTTTGGTTGTCATAACTACGTTTGTGTTCTGAAATTCTAGTTTTAAAATTCCTAAAAGTTTCCAAAAATCATTTTAAGAAACTTTAGACTTGAATATTTGCTTCAAAACTGACAACAATTTATCCAAATTCATTAAAAACAACAAATCCAAATCTTCAAAACTAAATAAATCAGGAGTTTATAAATTAAAATGTGGTAATAACGACTGTGATAAAATTTATATAGGTAGAACTTTTAGGAATTTTAAAACTAGAATTTCAGAACACAAACGTAGTTATGACAACCAAAAATTAGATTCCAACTATTCAAATCATTTATTAGCAAACCAACGCTCTTTCGATTCAAATTTTGAAATTTTGCATATAGAAACTAAATCCTTCAAATTAAATATTTTAGAAGAGATAAATAAAAACAAATATCCAGATAATCTTCTTAACGACCAACTTGATATTAACAATTCTCCATTATTAAACCTTTTTACCTAGAAAGATTCCTGTAGGATGGTTGTGAATGAGTTCCCAGGTAAACTTGTTAAATACTTTAGTTAATCCCATATTTAGACAAATTCATTTCATTTCCTTGTAAATAGATTATAATTTTATTGTTAAATATCCGTATAATTTAGTATTAAGGCACTGTATAAATTGAAAGTTTCTCATTGTACCTCCATTCGTTTGAAAAAGCTACTGTGTTAGCGAAACGCGTCACTTCAAGTTTAAATATAATGTAGATTTAACAAAATAAAATTGTTTGTTTTCATAAAAAACAAGACCATAAATAATTCGGTTTTTTGGTGAAATATATTTTTTCACTATAAGGCAAAATAATATTTATGAAAATTATGGTTCGGTTATGATAGGTACATATGTTGAATTTTAGTAAAAATTAATAGTTTTCTTGAAGAAGGAACATTTGTTTCCAACAAAAAAATATAATTTGCTGGGAAGATACATTTAACCCAGACAATATACTTTTTCATAGTAAAGAAATATATTTTACCATTACAATACATGTTTTTATGATAAAGAAATGTCATAATAAGATTTTGATTGTCACAAATAAATTTTTTCTCGGTGAAATTAATCGTGAAAGGGTCAATAGCGAATCAGGTTATTCCAGGACACGTATTTTGGACATTTAGTATTAGATATTGAGGTACATAAATCTTTCTCCAGTCATAAACTTCAACCTCTCTTCACCTCTTCACGGACCATACAAAAACTTGCACCTTCACGAAATTATTCCTGATAAAAAAATTTACCATGATTACAACGAATGTTGGAAAAAAGAGACTTCTTTATTTTTTACGATGTCCATCAAAATAAGTATTGAAAAGGACAAAACAATTACATAAAATATCAGTGTTGAGAGGAAAGATAATATCCCACGCATATTAATCACGAGTTACTTTAATTAATGAGATCATGGATCCATTCCATTCATGATTTCCTTAGAAGTACTTCGAAAGAGATTTCTGAAGATTATGCAACGTAAACCTTACACCTATTCAACAGATCTTCTATACAAAGAGGCCAAGATATTAGATCTGCATCAACTATATTTCTTATGTGTAAGCACAAAATATCACACCACAAAAATAAATTTGACTTAGCTGCACATAGATTCGAAACTACACAAAGAATGCTCCTACCACTCCTACTATTCCTTTTTATCAAAGATCATTTATGTTTTTAGAACTGAGAATATAGATACAATTATTGCATTCCTCTAGAATTTCAATTTATTCCTAATTTGAACCTATTCAAAAAGAGAGTTGAATGTTTTCTCCCGGAAAGAACAAGAGACTTCTATAGTAGGTGCTATCATTACCAAGTATTAAAATGTCCAAATGCAATAGGAAATCATTTGAAAGTTTTACTATTGGTCTATTAGTCCATGGTAACATAATTATTCTAAGCTTTGTGTAAAGTTAATTATAATTGCAGTTTAGTCTTAAAAGATACAACGGTTTTTGAGTGGTATGCCAAAACAGGTAAATTTATTCATCAAAATTCATTCGTGTGTATTGTATGTATATGTGTCTATTTGTATGAGAATGATTCTTCATTTAATGTTTCCAATTACATCGATCCTAAAACACAATTACTATAACTTATTTTTCCGTTTATACATATTAATTGAAAAAAGTACTTTGACATTGATGATTTTTCAAGACAGCCAGATATAATCGTTCACTATAGACTATAAATGAACAATTATTCTGCCTGGATAACGCTTGATGTGCGGGAATATTTAAAAAAAATCACATTTTCCTTTACATGTATATACATTGTTTAATTTAGTTTATTGCTTCTCGAAACAAGTGTATTCATTTATCATTATTATTCATTTATTCACAGCTGAACATTATATTTTTTACTTTGTATTTGTACCATGCCGATGTAAATAGATATTATTATTATTTCTTTGTTTATATTTATATGTATATTTTTTTATCTGTATCTAGTCTATTGTTTATTATTTATTTTTTATTACTCAATTATTGTACTAATGATTGAGAAAATTTATAATCAACTTTAAATCTAACAATACGTTGAGATCTATATCATCAAAAACTAAATCCAAAAATAAAGCTAGAAAAACTGCAGATTTCAGATAATTTGTTTAGTGGAAATATCTAGACCTTTGGAAATTGGAATAAATGAACACAAAAAAGTGCGGAAATATCACATTACGCACGTGTTAGGTACACTATTTTTTTTCTTCTAGCGTGGGGAAAAACCCAAAACTTAACATGAAGAAACATTTATTATAAAATACATGTAAACAAATTAATTATCGTTAATATTTATATTGAATTGTTATTTGTAGCATTCTGCAAATTTATTGATTCACACGCCAGGGAATCAGATTTGCTTGTCTTCGCCGTAGCAGTTATTCTGTAAATTCCCTGCCAAGTTAAACAAATAACTATTGAAGTATTATTACAGATTCCTGTAATATTGTAGTATTTAATAAAACGCGTTACCAAAAGATATCGCAGAATAATAATTATTTTAACGCATTATAATGTTTTGTTGTCCCTTCTAATTGCAAACCAGAATGGTTGGTGTTAAGTATCGTGTAATTATGTCAACCCCGTTTGACTTTGAAGTGTAATTCAATATCCGTCGGTGCCTATAGCCCGGAAAGTAATTGTTGATTCTTAGAAAATATTTTTCAAAACTTTATAAAGCGTTAAAATAATTATTATTCTGCGATATCTATAAATTTCTATTACTCCACAGTTTAACAACACTTGGTTAAAACAGCCAGAAATCTAAAAAAAGATTCCTCATCTCTTGCTTCCCGCATTCCAGACAATGGCACTTACGATAATTTGCGATATAACTTATCACTAATTAAAGTCTAGTTCCCAAAAAGTTATTGGGATATGAGGGTGGTTACTATTGAGAAAATTGAATATAGGTATCTGATGTAACATATTTTTTGGACGGTCTTTACATACATTTGCAGCATATAATTTTTTTTTTAGAATTAAGTACATTTTTTCAGAGTTGACTCAGAGTTTGTTCCAAAAACAATCATAAACTGACAAAGAATAGTGGACCATTGCAATTAGTGATAGGAATTACGCGAGGGTCCACCAAGCGATCTGTTTATTATAGCTAATCTTTTTACTAGTTCCACATATTTCTTTGGCTGCTTTCAATATTGAATTTTTGAAGTTATTTCACCTTGTCTCCAGATTGTGATTTTGTTGAGATTTTGACAGCAATTCAAACTTCAGTGAATTTTATGCTGTTAACTTGTTTGATAGTTTATTTATCTATTTCTTTTGTATAGTGGTATGTGAAGTTTACCAGATGTTAGTTTGCAGTTCAAGGTTCTCAAAAAAATATTGTAATGGAGAAATAGTAGACAGCAAGCGAAAAAAAACAGAATTTTCACATAAAATACATAAAATCTGGTTAACTATTAGATACTTAATTGATACTTTGCATATGAAAATAACATATTCCAAGAACTAATAATTTGAGGTACAGAAAATGCTTCATAAAAATAGGAACATGGTAATAGTAGTCTTCATAATTATATAAAATACAGGTTGATCCATTCAAATTTCCGAAAATAGTGTAGGTACTTGATTTTTGACTCACCATGTATTTAATTCAATACATATTTGAAAATCATTCGTGCTCTAAAATTTTGGAAATTATTGAAAAGCTTTGGCTCCAATGGATTTTTATTTTCTTACACCTGTCCAATTTTACAGGGCGTTGAACTTGTTACAATTTTTTCGTGGAAATAACATCTCGAATACCCCATATAACATATATCAACCTTGTATTGTTGTGATGGGAAGTGAAGCAAGTTTCGGTTTAAAAAAAGATATTGGTTGTTCCATTCAAAACAACACAAGTTCTGGCATCGAGTTATGGAACATTCTGTTACATTATGACGAATTTTGAAATATGAAGCTCAAAGCTACCTACAATTTTCATAGTTAACCTTTCATGGTATCTTTCATGATGAATGAACTTATCACACTAGGAAATTGCACTGAATATATTGTATATTGGAAAAGAAACAATGAACAATACTCGTATTATCATTCCAATTTGCATCAAGATGATTACAGCTCAGATTGATTCATTTCAGTGCTCTTGAAGATTGTTCTGGAGTTCGTCATTCAACCCTCTATGTGGAATAATTGAAATTTGATTCGAATATAATAAATAAAAATAATTTGTGAATTAATACCTCTGATTCACATCTTACGATAATAACCTCTAGAATATTAATGGAAAACTTTTGGACACCATACCTGTTAAAAATTCAATCCTTATCCTGACTGTATAGATTGGAACATTTTTCTAATAGCAGAAACGTCAAAAATCAAATATAACGGCTTTTCGTTAATTTTCAACCACTTCCTATAGAATAGTCTACTAAGAATGGATTCTAGTAGACTAAACGTTCTAGGAACGGTCTTTTATCGGATAGCGCTTTTTTATTATTTTTGAAATATAGTGATTAAGACGCTTGTTATTGGAACTTTAGTTCTTCACGTCAGGTTATGTTTGATCGACCAGGGGTCGCGACGCAAAAGATCTGACCGTTACGCGTTACGTTACGCTACGTTATGTTACGTTGCTTCGTAATGTGCCTTGCTTGCGTGCTTGTGCTCTCTCCTTAGTCTCTCTCTCGTTTACGAAGCAGCGATTCATATGCTCCGGCCGGGATTCGAGCCCGGGCCGCCCGCGTGGAATGCGAGCATTCTACCACTGAACCACCGAGGCTATATTAAAATTCTATGCAAAGCTGGTATTCGCAGTGCTGGTGATCTACTTGAATTTGTTCGGATAAATTTTTACTATTATTTCCATAATTTTTTTTGTGCGATTCACGGGGAATCAAACCCGGGTCTACTGCGTGAGAGTCTGGTATGCTTACTACTCGACCACCAAAGAATATGCAAATCGTTTATCTATAACGTCAGATATATTACATAATTTTTGCTTAAAATGAACTAAAGTTCCTACCGTGTGTCCCGCGACACGTTCTACCTTTTTTAATGCAATATTATGATTGTTTCAAATAACTGATCAGTTTTGTAGTATACTTCATTTCATTCATCGTATTGTGCTTCTAGTAATTAATTTTTTTCATCTCATTCTCTCTTGTGATAAACTTTTTGAATAGTAATGCAATATGCTCTTCTGAAATGTGTCTACAATTTGATGTTTTCAGATAGTTTGTTCCATTTAAATTTCCAATATAACTTGATCTTGTAGCTTTTGTTGAAAATAGAATACTCTATTCCCTCGAGTCTCCACTTGATAAATGTAAACATTATGTAATATTATTCACGACACCTTGGAATAATTTAATCCACTCCCACTTTGTCAATTCAACTGCATTTCAACTTCTGTTTCTAATATGACCACGTTCGTATATCACTTGACCGATATAGCTGTTAATCGAAAGGCACTCTTAGAGAATACTTGAGCTTGTGGGTCGCTATATTACACCGATGCTATTGTCAATTCACTGTTTTAATATCTTCCGCCGTAAACAGAGTTTTATTGGAAAATAAAAACATAATAACGATGGTTGAACGGTTTATACGACAAAAGGTTAAGGGTCAATGTTTTTAATTACCACTGGATTCATTCGATTTTAGTATTTTTCTATTTCACTCGCATAACGAATACACAAAGACAAATTGAATCTCAGAATAACCATAATTTATTACAAACTGCTATGAAAAATGA
Source organism: Galerucella tenella (assembly GCA_910591685.1). Lineage (NCBI taxonomy): Eukaryota > Metazoa > Arthropoda > Insecta > Coleoptera > Chrysomelidae > Galerucella > Galerucella tenella. Next base: position 25,211 of record CAJUYH010002511.1, read on the forward strand.
AACTTGATGATTTTGGACGGTTGCTAATAGTTAGACACCTAAACACAATTGAACGTGAATGAAAGTGTAACCGAAATATTTAGGATCGTCATTTATAACAGTGAAATTATTATGACGTTTTTTTTGTGAAAAAAAGTCTTCATTGGACACCATTCTTCATAGGCTGCAGTGCTCCTGGCATCTGAACGGCTCCCAAAATGGAAAAAAAAAAAAACATTCTTCATGACCTTATACAGGCTGTTTTTTCACCACATTACTATATTCTAAATGATGAGAGGGTTTTTTGTCAATAAAACATTTTGGTTTGTGGTTAGATGTGGGGTGGCACTATTATCGCATTACGCCTTCTTGACATATTCTCATGTTATATATAATGTTTTGATGTGATTTCAACATTGTCTTTAGTCGAGAATTATGCTCTCAGAACTTCTTAACGGATGATATCTACCTCGTACTCGCAATTACGCTTAAGCGGGTCTACAAGTGATATTATCCCTTCTAATTACAAACCAGAATGGTTGGTTACATCCGGCAGATATATCAACACCGTTTAACATAGAAGTGTAATTCAATATCCGTGGCATGTGGCATGCAGCCAGAAAAGTAGTTGCTTCTTCTCAGTGAGCGGCCTGCTCTTTGAAAAGTAATTTTCGAACTTGTAAGCCGTTATAATAGTATTAAACTATTATCTTCGACATACAGATCTCGAAAATTCTATTCGCGACATACGATTAATACAAGTACGACAGGGAAAATATTAGAAAAACTACTTGAAAGAGAGAGAAGAAATAATTGTGCGCAGTCAGCGATGGGCGTGTGTTCAGTGCTCCCCATTTCAACCACAGTTGCCAAATGTACTTATCTATAAAAGTTATTCCCAATTTATGTCGGCAACAATGTTAAATACAAATAATTATTAAATCGGAGGCAGTGTATAGGTTTTATTTATAGCAGATTGTAAATTGTCCAAATTTCTTCTGGAACTATATTATTTTATTCTTATGGTGGAAAATACATGTCTAGCACTCTGTACTGACTATAAACAAGTCAGCAGATGACACAAATGTTTTTTAATGTTAATGTCACAGTTATTGTATTTGTCATTTTAGAATTAAAATAAATCTTTCCATATAAATTGTTTATTAACCAAGCATCTTGACAAAGTACTAGTAATATCTTCATACGAAGATATTTACTACAATTCAGAAGTGGTTCCAACTGGTTATTATTCAATTTTCGAAGAGTTTTGTGTTGGCGCGATTTTCGAGACTGATTTGGTTTTTCTTCTGGTTCCTGAAGTGGTTAACGACATGGCAGAAGGAGGTACTCCAAATAGCACGTCTGAAGGTTCAGCATCGCAGGATAAATTTATGGAGATGATGTTAACTATGGAGCGTAATAGACTAGCTTCGGAAGAAAAGTTTTCAAAATTGCTTGAAAGGTCTACTAACGCACATGAAAATGAAGAATTTCATATTATTCCCGATTTTAGTAAAAGTATAGACGATTTTAATGGAGAGAATCTAGGAAAACCTGCTATGGATTGGCTTAATAGTCTTGAGAGTGCAGCTGTTCTACACAATTGGCCGCAAGAGTTTATCTTGGAAACAGCGAAGATTCATATGATAGGCACAGCTAGAAAATGGTTAATTGAAAGGACTTCTAGAATTAGGACTTTTGAAGATTTTAAAAAAAGTTTCAAGAAAACTTATGATTTTAAACTGAGTAAGGATGATATGTGGGAAAAGATGAAGAAACGAATACAAGGTAAAACAGAATCGGTGTATTCTTATTTTCAAGATAAGGTGTCGCTTTGCAGAAGTTTAGGATATGATTTTGATGAAATCAAGGAGCAAGTAATTGTAGGATTACAAAATAAAAATATTATTTCTGGTTTGATGGCTAAAAATTCAACAGATACCGATGAATTATTACACGATATTGTGAAATTCGAGAAAATCAACAATAAAGCTAATTTTGATAACCACAATAAATATCAAGTTCATCGTAATTTTTGGAACAGAAATAAGAATTATTTTGGTGATTCTGATAATGATAGTAAAGATTCTACAGAAAGTACCAGTATTGAAACAGAAAATGTTAATTCTATAAGGGAAGTTCAAGAAAAGGATAAAAAGTCTAGACTGATTTGCTACAAATGTAAAGGAAGAGGACATATGAAAAGAAATTGTCCACGAAATACAAATCAATCTTCAGTTGCTGCTAACGTTTCACATGAAGGAAGTTCAAGTAATGCACAATCTTTGGTATATAATGGAAATAATGAAGTTGATATTATCCAAAAATTTATTAGATCAGTAAAGATTGATCATCATCTGAATATAACGGGATTTGTAGATCCAGGTAGTGCAGTTTGTACAATAAAAGAAAAAGTAATATCAGCTCATAATCTACCATGCAAACCAACTGATAAAAATTTATTTGGTTTCGGAGGCCAGAGCGTGAAGAGTAAGAAAATCACGAAGTTTGTATTAACATTGGATGACGTTGAGGAGGAAATTAAAGCTTTGGTTGTTTCCAATAGTTCTCAACCAATGGACTTAGTAATCGGAAGAACTTTTACCGAATTACCTTGGATTGCATATGTTAAAATTGGCGAACAACTACATTTTGGCTACAAATATGAAGATCCATTCAGGAACATGAAATGGAAAGAAGCTCAACGAAAAACTGAAGTTTTGATACAAGCTGATGTAAATTTTAAAAGAAATACGTTGAATTTTGTTAATATTCAAGTTGGAGAAAAAGTTGGAAGTCTAGCAGTAATGACGAATCAAAATATAAGTTTGAAAGCTGGACATCGTTTTGGTGAAATTCGAAGTAATTGCGAAAATGAAACTGACAGCAAAACTTTTATTGATCATAAGCGAGTCACTATTACTCTAGACATGATAAATTTCGATGAAGAAGTACCTGAAGAAGACAAAAACAGACTTTTGGATGTGTTGAATGAATTTCGTGGATGTTTTGCGATGAATTTGTCTGAATTAGGATGCACAGACTTAATGACAGTGAATATAAAAGACAACAACAAACCCGTTAGGGGAAAAGCTTATCGTTGTAATTTGGAAAATAGACAAACTATGAAAGAAACTGTTGACGAGTGGCGTGAGTTTGGTATAGTACGTGATACGAACTCATCATATGCATCGCCAGCATTTCTCGTACCGAAAGCGTCTGGAGAGAAGAGACTCGTTGTAGATTTTCGAAGATTAAATGCTCAAACCGAGCTGAAGACCTTTCCAATTCCTCATATTGACGATTGCTTTGAGTTGTTAGCTGGTTGTGAAATATTTTGTACATTGGACTTGATGTCAGGTTATTTGCAAATACCACTTGACGAAGAATCAAAATCGAAGACGGCTTTTATCTATCCCGATGGTACGGCTGAGTTTCAAAGAATGTGTTTTGGTTTGGTAAATGCCCCTTTTGAGTTTTCGAAACTCATGTGTTTGGCTCTAGGACCTTTGAGAAATACGGTTGCTGTATCGTATCTAGATGATATTTTAATCGGAGCTATAAATTGGACCGAAATGTTGGATAAACTACAACAAGTATTTGCTGCAATATTGAGAAAAATTAACTTTTAAACTTGATAAATGTGAATTTGGAAAGAAATCTGTGAAATTCCTTGGTTTTCAATTGACTGCAGATGGAATAATTCCTGGAGGGAGAAAAATGAATGCTATTAGTGAATTTCCGATACCGAAGAATAAACACGATGTAAGACGGTTTCTAGGATTGACTGGATTTTTTCGTAGATTCATTAATAATTATGCAGTGATAACAAGACCAATATCAGATTTAACAAGAGGAGACACAAATTTCTCGTGGCAACAAGAACAACAGAAAGCTTTTGATGACTTGAAAGACTTGTTGCAAAAAGCACCAATTTTACAATTGTATAGTCCCAAAGCCAAAACGGAACTTCATTGCGATGCATCTAGTTTAGGTATCGCAGGAATGCTATTACAAGAAGGTACGGATGGTAGAATGCATCTCTTATATTGTGTATCCAAGAAAACGAGCGATGTTGAGAAGATGTATCATTCTTCCAAACTGGAGTTGTTGGCGATAGTATGGTGTGCTGAGAGACTAAGACCAATGCTGTTGGGTATAAAATTTACAGTTGTAGGTGATTGTCAAGCTTTAGTCTTTCTGAATGCGAAGAAAACTCTTCTACCACAAATTGCTAGATGGTATACTACTCTGGCTGAGTATGATTTCGAAATCAGGCACAGAGCTGGTGATAGAATGTCTCATGTAGATAGCTTGAGTAGAGCACCTGTTGAAGAACCATCCGAAGAAGGTATGATCGAAGAAGTATACGAAAATAGATTAAATATGTTTGTAATTGTAACCGAAGAAGACAGAGTGTTGATGATTCAAAATAATGATGAAAAGTTGAAACAGATTGTGGAAATTATACAGAAAGAAGACAGAAGTAGAGAAGAAGAGAACATGATAAAGAATTATGCAATAGAAAATGGAAGGTTATACAAAGAAATAAAAATTAACGGAGAAAATAAATGGCTTTATGTGATTCCAGATTCTATGAGGAAAGCAACGGTTGTAAAATACCATGATTTAATGGGTCATTGGGCATTAGATCGTACCGTATCTGCTATTTTAAGAAAATTCTGGTTCAAAGGAATTCGGAGGTATGTGAGAAGACATATTCAAGGATGTTTTGAGTATTTTCTTACTAAAGTTCCGGGTGGAAAGAAAGCTGGAATGCTATGTTCACCAAAAATTCCTGAAAGACCAATGATTAAAATTCATATTGATCATCTTGGACCTTTTCCAAAGAGTTTTAGCGGAAAAATGTATGTACTCGTGATCGTTTGTGCTTTCTCACGATTTGTCAAATTATATCCTTTGAGAAGTACAAGATCAGAAGAAACGGTTACGCAAATAGAATTTTTTATAGATCAGCATGGAGCACCAACAGTGATTGTAAGCGATCGAGGAACAGCTTTCACAAGTACTGAATTTACAAATTTTTGTAAGAAATTTGATATAAAATTGAAGCTAATTGCTGCACAGTTCCCGCAAGCGAATGGAATGGCTGAAAATAGAATGAAAACTATTGTACCATGCATTGTATCTTCAGTGAATTTCAAAGATGATAAATGGGACAAAACTTTGAGTTCAGTAGAGAGGAAGTTGAATGGCGCAGTTAATAAAACTACTGGGTTCTCACCATTCGGATGTCTTTATGGATTTCAACCAAATTTTGAAGATGCAGGACTTGTACATTTTGCTGAAAGAAAAGCTGAAGAAACAAGACATGAAGAAATCCGAAATAAAGTGGAAGAAAATGCAGGAAGGAACCAAAAGAAATATAAAATGTATTATGATAAAAGACGGTATGAAGGTGTTAAGTTTGATGTGGGCGATATTGTAGCAGTACGTAAACCACATGTAGCTACTGGACAACCGACAAAAACTCAACTAAAATATCGCGGACCATATGTTGTCATTGAAATACTTCCTGGAAATACCTACAAATTGGAAAAATTGAATAAAGAAGATGGAGGATCGAATTTGAATACAGTGGCTCATGTATGTCAACTGAAAATCTATAGAAATGCAGAAGAAGATGATTACGAAAATGACGATCAAGAAGAACAGGAAGAAACAGAATTGGAAATCATTGAATTAGCGGAGCATGAGAATGAAGAGAGCGACGAAGATGTTGATGATAGCGGAAAAGAATGGAAACCCGAATCTGATGACGAAACAGAAGATGCTGCTAACATCGAAAATACAAATTCTAACAATAGACCAAAAAGGAAAGTACGAAGGCCTTGCAAATTGAACGACTATGTTTGAGGACAAACATAATGTTCAGGATGGTCGAATGGTGGAAAATACATGTCGATCACTCTGTACTGACTATAAACAAGTCAGCAGATGACACAAATGTTTTTTAATGTTAATGTCACAGTTATTGTATTTGTCATTTTAGAATTAAAATAAATCTTTCCATATAAATTGTTTATTAATCAAGCATCTTGACAAAGTACTAGTAATATTTTCATACGAAGATATTTACTACACTTATTTGTGTTGTTCTCACTTATTTTTCTTCAATAATATTACCAATCTCGATTTTCTCCCACTAAATACGCCATTATCCCGTGTTAAAGGTAAAATGCAAAAAAGTTACCAAACATTCTAAGCTGGCATCGCTGCTTTCATATCAGATTGGTAGCTGAAACTGAACACACGCCCAACGCTGACTGCGAACAATTATTCTTCTCTCTTTCGAGTAGTTTTTTCTCATATTTTCCTTGTCGTACTTGTGTAAATCGTGTAGACTTTTCGCGATCTGTATATTGATAACACGCTTCACTGGAATAATAAGTATTTACAGGAAACTATAATGAGTAAATATACGACGTTTCGTGTCCTGTCGAGGCTAAAATAAATTTTCCCAAATACGGACCTTTCTCTTTTATTGCAATTAATAAATTTTCTCATATATCTCAAATCATCCATTGAAACAATTTTTAAATACATTCCTGTCGTAGTTCTTTGGTAAAGTTTTTTTGATTTCGTTAAACAGATGTAACGGATATCTTTATTTCAGCCATAACCTATTAACTTCATTTCATTAATTTCCTTCACAAAATTAATAGTCATATTTCTCTTATTTCAAAAGTTGTATTGTGAATGTTATAATTCTTAAATGAAACGGAAAGTAATGACCAAGTCGACAATGAAGAAACGGAAGAAAACATATACCATAAAAACAAAAGAGCCGCAAGTGGTAGATCTCCAAAAGAAGACCCCTCAACGGAACAGATACGAAAAATGACAAAGTCGGGAAATAAAAAAAACTAAAGAAAAAGAAGATAAACAAGGAAGCACCGGAAACCACGAAAGCTATGGAAAGCTATGAGACTGGATTCAAGAAAAAAGATAATATAAATAAAAATATAAATAATACTAAAATGGAAAAGAGAAAAAATGAAATATGGAAACTTGCAACCTGGTATATAAGAGGAATAAATGGAAAGGAACACGAACTACTGTACGAATTCAACAAGGCAAATGTCGATATTTTAGCATTAACAGAAACAAAGAAAAAAGAACACGGGGAAATCGTACTCTTGTACTTGTTTTCTCATTTTATATTCTTTGCATAAGATTGGATTCTTTTAGGTAATTTAAAAGTCTATTCAGGGCTGGGTGATCATTTTGCAGTATGCTTTTTATTTCAATTAGTAGCAAAAGTGAAGAGATCACAAAAAAATATGTGAGTCGTTTTCTACAATGGTTGCAAGTGGGTCTTTGTGACCCTGCTAGTAAATACAAATGGGTGTTCTTAGTGTGTCGATATGGGATTCCCAGCATTCGGCGGCTGTAAGGATGCATTTTTGGCTTCTGAATCCGCTAGCTCGTTACCAGATATATTGGTATCCACATCATTTTATCATTTTATTCTTAAATTGAGAATTATTTTTCACTTTTTAGTTCGATTTTAAACTTTTTCTGAACTCGATTCTAGATCAAAATAGAATAAACTTAGTAAATGCTTACTTGAATGAAAATTTTTACGGAAAGGGTATAGGTATTTATCAATGGTATTCTAATTGAATTTCGACCCTTACTTTGTAGAATCCACACATATTTCTTTTTTATATGAAGCTAAAACTTCCTAATTGATTCCACTTTTAATAAAAAATATATGAAAATTTAAAATTGATAATATTTGCGATATTTAAAATATCATCGTCAGAATGACAGAAGTTACACTTTATGTTATGCCTACTTGATGATTAATATTTTGGCTAGACCAAATAGTGATCTATCTTGTGTTATATGAATGGAAAGATCACAAGATAGCCAAAAAAACATCAGGTAGGTATCACATTGAATGTAATTTCTGTCATTCGATTATATTTTACATATCGAAATTCATCAATTTAAAGTTTTCGTATATTATCAATTACCAAAGTGGAATCAATTAGAAACTTCTAGTTTCAGTCAAAATGAAAAAATAATATTCTGAAATATTAATCTTGTCCCCGGTAGTTCATGTACCTTTTTTAAAAATTGATTGTTGATAAGTTAATTATAAGAGATATTTCTTTGGTTGATTCTATTAGTTTGAAAAGTTTTATGGCAAATTATGATATGTTATATAACAAAATATGTAACATAGGTGTATAGTATACATCGATAAGTATTCTGAAAATGAAAAAGCTTTTATAATTCACGATGCGTACTTCTGGTGTGACTATTTGAATCAACCTCAAATAGCTTTGTATAAATTGAAAAATGAGTTTGGGCTGGAAAATGTATCTCAGGGATTTTGAGGAATGTTTATCCAAGTTCAACATAAAAACCATAAGCTGTTGGATAATTAAGTAGACAAACTAGTGAATAGCAGAGTATATTATTCCTAAGAATTAGACACAAAGGCGGTTGTATTAGCTCTAAAATGATTCCGAGTATATCTATTAGGTATTAAGCTCTGCATTCACAAACAAATATTCAGTACCAAGAGTGGCTTGATGGTGGCTCCAAGAGTGTAGGAGTAAGAGTTTGCCATTTTACATCGCCCGGGCTCTAACATTCTGAAATGGATCACGTGGGCGCACTGTGATATTTTTTATTATCAAAAATAAAGATTACAATATTTAGTGACAAGTATATTTAAGTCATTATTCATCGACTCATTGAGGTGATCACACCAAGGTAGTTTGTTCACATTGAGGTAAGTACTTAGATCTTAATGTTACATCCTCCCTTCAAAGTGTAAACTGAATACTGTATAAAAAGATATAAAAATAACAACAAAACATTAAAATACGAAGATTGAAACACTTCACTGGTTAACTAATCCTCCTGATCTTGTAACGTGAATCTCTTGAGTTTTTGTTGTACTATTTTTTTTGTGGAACATTTTCCTTTCTGATATTTTCAGGTTCTGAGTGATGTTCTGTTAAAGGTGTGTTATGTTCTGCTGAAGGTGTGTTATTTATTTCAAGACGGGGTAGAACGACAACTTCTTTCTCTTCAGTCATGTTTGATTCCTCCTTATGTAGTACCTCTGTACCTATTTCTTCTATATATTTTTCCATCATTACTGTTTATAATAACAGATCTTGGATTTTCTTCTACTTTTGCTTGAACTTGTCCTCCTTCCCATTGTCTGTGAGCAGTTTTAACTTTTATTCCATCAACCATTTTCACTTTATTTTTATAACTTCTTTTGTTAGCGTTACTGTATGATATTTGTTTTTTTCTTTGTTTTCTCAATTCATTTGAATCTTTGCTGATTATGTCAGGTTTAAGATTATCCTTCGATATAGAGATTGTTTATTCGGCCATTCTGTTATATAAACGCTTAGTAGGGGAGCCTAAGTTAGTTCTGGGTGTGTTTCTATCATTTAAAAGTGTAGGTATTCACTTTGATCTATATTGCATTTTTTCAGAATATTTCTCGCCATGCTCACACCTATTTCTGCAAGACGATTTCATCTGTTATGGTAAGGACTTCTTGTCTAATCTTCAAAACACCATAGATTTTTGAATTTTTTGAATTCTTTTCATAAAAAACAAGGGCCATTGTCACTTTCCAATTTCTTTGAGATACCATGTGAAGAAAACTATTCTTTGAACTGATCGATGACTTGCTTTGATGTAGAACTTTTAATTAGCTTAAAATCAACATAACCTGATTAGCTGTCTATAATACAGGGATATTCGTATCCTTTGGAACGAAATATATCTGAGCCAACAATTTGCCAAGGTAAATCTGGTACTTCTTTATTGAGAACTGTTAGAGTTCATATAATACTCTTCTTGGTGTGCGTCATCGATTATTAATGTCCTTTTAACACATTACGTTGAAAGAAATGGAAAAAAGGCAGGTGTGAGATCAATCCTAATCAAAATAGATTAAGATTTAGATTTATTATTACATCGTTAAAATTTTACATATCAAATACACAATATATAAAACTTATAAGACTAGTCAAATAATACAAATACAAATAATACAAAATATAAAATACAGATAATACAGAATACAAATACAGATAATACAAAATACAAATACAGATAATACAAAATACAAAAAACAATTTTAAATAAAATCCCGTAGGAAAATACAAATGTGTGATCTCCAAAATAAAATACTCCAAGACTTATTTATAATAATTGGGAAACTCAGTCACTGAAAATGCCTGGTCAATTGAAAACTTTTTTACATTGGATGTAAATGTCAATGTCGATGTCAAGCTATCCTTTCCTATTATTGTTTGAATTTTATTATATAACTTGATGCCTATATAATCAGGTGAATTTTGCCCAATTTGTAGCCTTGAGAAGGCCCGGTGCAGATCCGTTTTTAACCTAGTATTATGAGAATGTAGCTCCTCATTCCTCTCAAACTTGTTTAAATTGTTATGCATGTAAAGAATTACTCTAAATATGTATAGACTTGGCAATGTCAAAATTTGTGAGTTGAGAAATAATTGTTTGCAACTAGTAGATGGATGAACAATAAACATAGTTCTTATGACTTTCTTTTGTGTTACAAAAGCTTTATCTAAATGAGCAGATGAACCCCAAAATATTAGACCATATTGCAATACTGACTGCACTAGACCAAAATATAATATTATCAATACATTAAATGAACTGTATGTCTCTAATTTCTCATTATGTAAGAGCATGTGCTTAATTCAGAACACACTACTTTTATCTGTGATTCCCACTCCCATATCACAATAATGAACCGTTTAAATGTATTTCATACGTTAACCTTAATCTTTGACTTGAAAATTTTGATTAGTTGATGTTTAGAATACGCGCAAGCGCGACCTATCAATCGGGAGAAATTACACCATTTAAAATAGTATGTGGACGTACCTTCCGTAGCGGCAATGTGTCTCACGTCTTTTTTACTATCCCACTAGACATCTACTTTGTTGTTTACGGTCAATTATTATTTATGAAAAGTGAATATTAATCTTATTGTTATAAGCATTTAAGTAATACAAAAATATGCCTAGATACACGAAAAACCATCAGCATCTTGAAAGTTCTCAATTATTTTCAGTTGAAAAAAGAAGCTGGTTATTATTAATTTCATAGTCTTTTCCAATTTGGCTAAATACGATCCTGACAATTTAATATATAATATTCAAGGTTAGCTATATGTCAAAATAGCAAATAAAATAAACCACATACCCAAAACCCGGATATACGTCACAAACTATGACGCACACCAAGAAAGCTATTGAATGTACTATAATAATTGTGTGTTTGCTTTTTAAGTTATTTCACAAACAGCACATTTTTTAATGTATGAAATAATGTCGTTTGTTTGACCTGTCCAATACAGAAGTTCTCTAGTTAGACGTAAGCAACTTCGAATGCCTGAATAACCTGAGTGTATTTTTCAGCATATTATTCACTTGAGACTTTGTTACTTTGCGTAAAAGGCAAGTTTTTCTCGGAAATTGAGATAATGTTGTACTATTTCTAGAAGTTCTTGTTTTTCGTCGGCAAATCCATTTTCAATATATTTCATCAATGTTTGGAACTTAGTATCATGTTGAGTTGCTAAAACAAGTTGTTCTCGAACATTTCTGGACATGGATAACACGATTTGTACTTGAAGCTCTTATTCATCTGTGGCAGGTTGTTGTTGACAAATCACGTCTAAGAATGTCAGCAATCGGTATGTCTGTACCCTTTTTTGTATATGATGGCTTATGACTAGATGCTTATGGCCAGTCTCTATAATCAGCGGTTTTCCGTAAATATACTCATGAAACTTACCACATGCGAATTTAATTGCATAGGCTTCTTTTTCTATCTGGGGATAGGCTTCTTCAACCATCGTGAGTGGTTTAGTTTTATATGTTACTGGTTGATTTTCTTGCATGCGTACAGCTCCAACTCTCTTCGAACTTGCATCTACAGATAATGTCACTTATATGTTGACATCATGAAATTTTAAAACAGGAGCAGTTGTTGATTGTTATTCAATTAAAAAAAAAACTTCATATGGCTCATGTCTCTATCAAAATTCTACGTATATATATATATATATATATATATACCATCCCTAAAAGTATCTGTATCGTTTGTTGGTGTTTTCAGGCTTTTTATAGCAGCAACTTTTTCATGTTCAACTCACAGTCCTTCTTCTGATGGTAAATGACCTAAGAATTTGACTGGTCTGGATTCAAATACACACTTTTCTTTATTCAATGTTCTACTTGATTCTTTCAGTATTTTTATGTCCATGGAACACTCTGTATTTGGAACATTTTCCAGAAGAGGACAGGATTTCTTGGTATATTTCCGGTACTGATGCTAAACCAAAGCATAAACGGGTAAAACTGTATCTTGTCCCCTGGGTAGCAAATGTGAAATACTTCTGTGTTCTTTCAGTAACCCTAATTTGCCAGAAAACTCTTTTTGCATCCAAAAGACAAAACCATTTAGCTCCATGTATTCTGTTAGAAATTTCGTTGAGCGATTTTAATGGATAATGTCTTCTTAAGAGGCTTTTGTTGACATCAGAAGGATTTAGAAAAATCCTGATTTTACCTTTTTGGTGTACTATAACCATGGACCGGCTACAGGTGTAGATTCTTTTATAGGTTTTATTACTCCTAATTCGACCATTTTGTCTAACTCTGCCTTTACGTCACTTCTTATTGCATGAGGTATTCTTCTTGTAGGCTTGTATATTGAACTTGGGATTTTCAATCAAATGTCGTAAATATAATTTTTATTCATTCTAGACCAGAGGTTCCCATACTTTTTTTCTCATAGACCACTTTAAACATTTTGCTGGATCTAGTGGACCCCCGGCAGCTATTACATTTACTAACTCACTTCCAAAACCCGAAAAAAGTATATGTCTATGTAAATCTGTGTTGTGGCTATTTTTCAATCAACTATGAGTTAAAAGTTTTCGAAAAAAAGGTGACAATTTATATTGCTTTGATTATGCTGTGAGTATTGTCATTTAAGCTAAGTTTCAAGGCCAGTCTAAATAGCGTCTTCATCCAACAGTTGGATTCCTACTTTACTTTTTTGTATACCAAAATTGACTCACAGTACAAGAAACCAATAAGCTCCCACTTCGGAGTGGTAAAAAGTAAAAATAAATATTTTCTTGTTTTGTAGTTATTAATTCAAACACAAAAATTACTACACTTTTAATTATGTTGTTATAACAGTCTTAGTAGAATATAATCAAAATTTTGATTATATTGCGACTGTTTTTAAAATAATAATCATTATTAGTTTTGATGTTAACTTTTATCTCAGATTACCATTGTAATCTGAGATAAAAGTTATAATTTTAATGGGAGGGATGTACTTGGTGAATTGCCAGCAAATTATTAATATTTGGCTTGAGTTTAGTTAAGTATAACCGTAAATCTCCTCGCTCTGTAATATTTAATCTGCTCCGTTTTTTTGTCAACAAGTTTGTTACGGCACTAAAACTGCGTTCGACAAGATATGACGAAGGAAACGCTATGAGAAATTTTTGCACAATTCCCCACAGTCCTGGATATTTTTCAGGTATTTGTGCCTGCAGCCAAAATGATTGATACCCTCTTTTGAATGCTACTTTGAGCTCCTGATTAGTGCTAAGCTCGAGTAGCTCTTCTTGCAGTACCACATTTTCCACTTCAGTTTCATCATATGGATTTATTATCCATGGTGGTATATCCATCCACAGAATGTCTTCAAATCTGATTTTAAAATCATCATACAGGGCAATCAAATGTTGATCATACGTCAGAATATCTTCGTCGAGGCATTCCACCTGCGATAAATTTGGAAACTGGGAAAATTCACGTCGACCAATATTTTGCTTCATAAGTTTCAGTTTACCAAGAAAAGCTGAAATTTCACTCTTTGTTTTTATCAAATTGAGGCTGTCCCCTTGTAACTGTAGGTTGAGGTCATTGAATTTTTTGAACAAATCTGTCAAATACGTAATGTCTGCTTTGAAATTCATTAGGTTTTCTTTCAAAACAGGATCTTTAGTGTTCAGAAACTCTAAAACAGAGTCGAAAAGCAAATAGAATCTTGATAGACATGCACCTTTCGACAACCAGCGTACTTAGGTATGTAGCAGCAATCGTTGGAAGTCCTCATCATTTTCTTCGCACAATTGTGCAAATAAGCGCGTTTTAAATGCATTGCTTCTTATTTTGTTAACTGCATTAATCACAAATTGAAGCGCTTGGTGCAATCTATCACTCAATTTTTTCGCTACTAGATGTTGTCGGTGGATGACACAGTGAATTGCAATTACCTCTGGTATAATCCTTT
>CAJUYH010002512.1:0-39551 GCA_910591685.1 Galerucella tenella
CAAAGGATTAACACAGGTAGCGGGGACCAAATTACCCATCCCCCTTTGAATACCCGTGTGTTTGTGTTTGTGGAGTTAGCCTAAGGGCACCTGGGCAGGTATCAGGTGAGAAAGGTAAGTAAAAATAAGGGGTCAGGTAAGGTTCGAGACCCTCGGAATTTTGCAACGATTTTTTTTAAATAGAAAGCCCTATTGCTATAAAACGTTTTAATTAAAAAATTTTTTTGGATTATTCACTTTTGAAAGAGAAAATCGCAATTGAAAGTACCGAAAATCCGCCATTTTTTTTAAATCTTGATATCGGATGGTCACAAATTCAAAAAAGAGCGGAGAATGGGCAATGTTGCCAGCTTTCCTTTCCGTAGCTCGTTACGGCTTAGAAATAGCACCAAGATTTTAGATGTATCTTTTCACATATAACACCGATGTACCAAATTGCGAAACGTCGATCCGGCGCGCTTTCATGTGGAATACAAATAATTCTTAGACACTTTTTCGAGAAGGGGAAGGGAATGAACATGTATGTATATAGATAGACATGAATATAAAATGATTTTTATTCCATATGATGTTTTCCAAAAAGGGAAAGGGAAGTCAGTATGCTTATCAATGAATTTTATAATTCAAAGATCTGGATTGATTGATCGATATCGCGAGCGAAGCGAGCGCGCCGGGTCGACGTTTCGCGCGCGCGAATTGCGAAACGTCGACCCGGCGCGCATTCATGTGAAATACAAATTAGACACTTTTTCGAGAAGGGGAAGGGAATACATCTCTTCACCTCAAATTGCGCGCGTGAATTGCGAAACGTCGACCCGGCGCGCATTCATGTGAAATACAAATTAGACACTTTTTCGAGAAGGGGAAGGGAATACATCTTTTCACCTCAAATTAACTGACTTCATGAGATTTCTACTAGAGCAAAAAAAATTAGCATCATTCAACACATACCGCTTCCCCACCAATTGACACAGATCAAAGTGTTACTAAAATATCATTAAAAACGGAGCAAGGGAATAAGTAAAAAATTGTTAACCTAACTATTATATAAATTTTCATGATTATAAATGCAAATAATTTTATATTTTGATATATTCATGTAATCTATTACAATGTATCCAGCTGAAAGAAAATTAGGACCATTTGACAAGGCCGTTAGGAAGTGTCACCTAATCCTATTTTGTGAGCCTAGGATATCTAGACATAAGCTCTGACATATCTGTAGTTAATTCCAATTCTTTTTGTTTTTCAGCTCTCTTTGTTTTTCAAATGGAAAACTTTATGAAAATTATTTTGTCGTTTCTAAGTACCTAACACAAAAAAATAGGTATCGCCGAATATAAGAGAGGCCTTTAGAGCAGTAGAGTAATATACAGGCTGCCTCATTAAAATTTCTGGTAATTATACCACGTGACCTGAAACGTGACATTGTAGCAAAGTAGCTGATTGCTTAAAATGTGTAATACTACGTATGGTTTATAACTGCCAAATTTCCATATCGTAGTTCAATTAGTTCTCGAGATATATACTGGCCAAAGCCTCGTGGGACACCCTGTACATTGACTCACAATGTCTCAGTCTAATGTGTATATGCCCTTCATGCACAACGTATAGTATTCAGTATAGTTCGGATCAGTTGGAGCACATATAACTTAGTAATAGTTGCCTTGATAACATATTTGAAAGTCAGACATGTGAAAATAAATAAAGTTTATTTATTTTTTGTTGAGCCTTAAAGCGTCTCACAAAAGTTTTGGTCCATGGAAAGTGTCACACACTCTAGAATATTATTCTACAAAACATAATATAAAAATCAGACAAATTTAAGTAAAGTAACTCTTATTTTTAGTAATATTTCTCACCTGATACCAGCCCAGGTGCCCTTAGGCTAGCTTCACAAACACACAGGTATCCAAAGCACACGAGATGCTACTAAGAACCTATCATTCCATCTATTTGAAAATAAATTGTCTCACCGCTCTGGGATCTTACTCTATATGTAACAATTGACATATTTAAGTAATTCATATTATCAATAGATGTCAAGATTTCGAGATCTACAAATATTTACATTTCTATGTAAGATCATTGAGCTTCTAGTAATAAATTTTTTTCTGCTGACTCAATATTAGTATGGATATCGAAAATGTTACATTTAAATGCATATGTTGTGGGTGTTCTAGTGCGTTTAAGACCTTTTGTGAGGCTGAATTTGCTGAATCTGCAGGGAAAGCGAACCCCATTTAAGTAAAATGTCCCTAGGTCGACATCTGTTACGAATTTCTTCATACGTTTACAAGCCACTTACTGGTTTTCTGTTAACCCCAACTCTCTGTGTTCATAAAACAAATAAATATTAACACTCCTACTTTCAAAGAAACCTTAAGACTTAATGCATAATTTAATGTAAGATCTGTTTTCTGTAATAGTTAATGTCAACACGTATGTACGTCATTATATACTTATCACGCTCATGCTATCCACAAATCCTTTTTAATTATCATTATCGCGATTTTATAACTTACACAATTTACTCTTGAAGACATTTTTGTGTAATATTATACGTGAGTGAATGGTGGTTTGTTCCTATCAAGTTACTATCTGGTCGGTTAATATATGTAAGTCATTACAGAACTCTACAGTATATAAGGAAATATCAAGAATAAATAATGATCTTTATTCAGTACATAGATTCAAAAGTTTTGCATCACCCTAAATCTCCGAAAAAAAAAAATGTGTTCATTATAAATGGATCAGAGATTAATCAAATAATTAGTTTCAATAAAAAAACGTGTATATTTGTCAAAAATTTTTATTATCCAATAATAAACTTGCTTTAAACATAAAGTATTCTTAGAAATTGAATAAATTAAATACAAATTGATTCTTTTTAAAGAAAAGGTTAAGTGAGAACCCGCATGAGAACTTTTAATAAAGAGTATTTCCACCTCTAGAATTTATGCAAGCTTGAAGTCGCCTGCCCATGCTGTTTACCAAATTATTGATATTCTGTTGGGGAATATTTCGCCATTCTTCTTGTGTCGCATGAACAAGCTCTTGTACACTCCTGGGTGGATTCCTGCGTGCTGCCACTGCCCTGGCAAGCATGTCCCAAGCATGTTCTATGGGATTCATGTCAGGAGATAGGGCAGGCCAGTTCAAACTATTGATCCCTTCAGTTACAAGATACTCATTTACAGCTCTGGTACGATGAGGTCGGGCGTTATCGTCCATAAAAACGAAGGAATTGCCAACAGCTGCGCGCCATAGTCTCACGTGAGGATGTAGAATCTCTCTGAGAGAACTATCACCAGTCATCGTTCCTTCCACATGAATTAATTCAGTGCGATCATTTAACATGATACCAGCCCAAAACATAGCACTTTCTCCTCTGAAGCGCGGCACGGGGCGAGCATGGGCAAGCTAAGTAACTCTCGTTGGATCCCGCCACACACGTATTTGATGGCTATCTTGTACCAAACAAATCCTTGTCTCGTCGGAAAAAAACACCGAATTCCAAAATTCTTCAGGCAAAGCCGCGTGTTCTTGATCCCACTATAGTCGGCGAACTCTGTGCTCAGGTTGTAGTCTGGGCACTCTTATTGGTCGGCGACACCTCAAACCTGTCGCAAATACTCGTCTTCGTAATGTCGAGATCGATACTTGAGCTCCCAACGCATATCTTATATCTCTTTGGAGTGCTGGTATTGCCATGGTCGGGTTTCTTCGGATAGTTAAGTGGATATAGCGGTTCTGTCGCTGATCAGTAACACGCCTTCTACCGCTTCTAGGTCTATCACGAAGAGAATTGGTCTGGAGATACTGGTTCCATACGCGAGACACACCACTTTGCCAAACGCCAACTCTGTTTGCCACGAATATTTGAGAATGACCTTCTTTAACTAAAGCCACTATTCTTACACGGTCAATCTCACTTATGACTTGACGATTCATGTTTGCATTTAAAATCGTAAAAATCAAATGCCTTGAATGTTAAAATGATCCCACTAAAAATGTTATCTTACAAAAAAAAACTGTAAACATCTGTATTATATTGGAAAATTCTTAGCCTACTATATTTATTACAACGAACCTGTAACGTCTCTAGACCTTTCAAAAAAAATGTTCTTCTTGCTCTGCAAACTAGGGACCCTATTCTCAAACCGTGACATATTTTGTCGCATGCGAGAAATCCTCTTTGTCGAATAAAATCTGAATATTCTTATTGTCAAATGTCGCCTTCGCAAATTTTTGATAGACATATTGTAGAATGGTCAAAGGCAGTCGACAATTTATGTCGAATGCGAGAATTTCACTACTTGCGAAATTTATAGGTTAACGTTATACATGTCAAAAGTCAAAAATATTCTATAGACCTAATTGGGAGGGATGTTCATCAACACTAATATTTTTCTTAGTGTGGTGTTACTTTTCTCAGTGTATCAGGTAGTTTATGTGTCAATGCCTCAACGTATTTCCGCTCAATATCTGTGCTACTACTGTCATTTCATTATTTTACAACTTCACAAGAGAAGTGGCATGGAACACGATATAATATCGAAATTTCGGTGTCGCCAGTTCATGTTATTCGACAAAATTTATCTCATGCGACTTAGATGTCGAACCCATTTGAGAATGCCAGATGCCAATGTTGTGCGACAATTTCTATCGACATATGTCGAATACGACAAATGTCATTCGACATTCGAGAATAGGCCCTCAGACCTCCACAGCTTTTATTACCTCCTCGTTGGAAGAAAATTTACGACCTTTTAAACTTTTTTCAGTTGAGAAAAGAGATGATAGTCGGACGGAGCCAAATCTGGTGAAAAAGCGAGGTGTTCTAGTAATTCAAACCCTAAATCACGAATTTTTTGCATGGCAACATGAGATTTGTGTGCAGGGGCGTTGTCCTGCAAAAAAAACACCTTTGTATAGCTTTCCGCGTCTTTTCTCTTTAATTTTTCCCCGTAGATACTCCAATTTTTCGATTTTCACAATTTCGCTGGACATCTTTTTTCTTTTAATTTATTTCGTAACTCTGGTTTACTTTTTTGACGTCCAACTTCACACTGACACTTTTGTTCGTTGCTATGGTAACGCAACATTTTGTTTATGCATGGAACCGGTCTAGGCTAACTAGATATCAATACATCCTCGTAAGTTCCCTGTAGTTTTTTTTTGGAAGATAAAAACTTCTAAGTACACTTTTAAGTATAATAAAAACCTCCCATAAGGTTAATGAAATCTTCTCTTCTCGCGACACTTAATTTAATACTACTTTAATTCCACATAATTCTCATACCATATGCTTAAGGGACAAGGGACCCACCACTCACAGTATCAGCCCATAAAAATAATCAAAATAATAGTGGAAAACACTTATTCCAGTCACGTACTACAAGGCCCATCTTTTTTTTTTCGTCTCAATCATTCTAAGAGAATCAATGGTATCAATTTGCAAATGAGTCTCTTTTACAAATTGGTCACCGCTCTCCCCCAGTTTTATTCCAGCGGCGTGACAAAGGGGTAACTTTAAGGATCACAGTTTATTTACTTTGCATCATTAGTTAAAATGAAGTTAAATAAGTTCAAGATAACAAAGAATGTGAGAAGATATTTTGTAAACAAGTAGATAACTGCCACAAATAATTAGTACGTAACTGAATTAGTGCAAAAAGTTTGTGTATCTGTTATTTTTTCTCTTATTATCGATTGTCTAGTTGTCATATTTTTTTCGTTGTGTCAGATAGGGACCAAAAATTATTTTATTATTAGTTAATCTTGACAAAGGTAGCTGGAATGCTACCGAAGCGTCGAAATAGAAAAGTAAAAAGCATTATTGTGGTTTGATTCCTAAAAAATTAGAGAAAAAATGATAAGTAATGCCACAAGGAACTTACAGAAGATATTTGTGTATCTGTATAAGAAATTAGGGGGCGTTCATAAAATACGTTCGCATACAAGGGGGGGAGGGTTCTTGCTGAAAGTGACAAAATGTGACAAGGGGCCCAAGGGCAACGTGACGTTCGCGACATCAAAAAATTCCTCTCAACTATTTTTTTTTCAATTTCTGTCATGATAGAACTCACTCATTTCGTATTTGTAAATACACAGATATTTCAACTTATAAATTTATGTACTTTCAATAAAAATTTGTCATTTTTAGGGAGAGGGGGGTATTTGGATTTTGTGACGTAATATTGATAGGGAGGTCACAGAAAGTGTGACACAGCATGACAACTGGGGGAGGGGGGTGTGGGTCTAAAAATCCCAATTTCAGCGCGACGTGTTTTATGAACGGCCCCTTAAATGTTTATTATAGTATATTAAAGTATAAGTGGATATTTAGGTCTTTAAAACACGCGCGATTTTTGAGCAAGTGTTTTAAAGACCAGTTATCCACGAATACTTTACGTTTTTTTTATTGCTGCACTTTGAAATTATAAAGACTGGTCTATAACTACTACAACAACAAGAAATGGAAATCATAGATGGAAATAAGAACTAAATGTCAAATGGTTGAATTCGTGATGTATATGATGTATACCTTGCGTTGTCATGGAAATGAGAAAAGCATAAAGTAATTTGTATTTTGATGGAAGTTCAACCTAATTGAGTTCTGTGAATGTCAATAGTATGAATTCAAATACCATTTCCTAAGATTTGAGAAATCGAAAAATTAATATTTCAAACAATACCAACGGCACTTTCCATTTTAATTTATAAATTTGACATTGTTAAATATTGTTCGAATTAAAGTTTTGACGTTACAAACTACTCCTGTCAGATCAATAATGAAAAAATTGTCATTTAGACATGATTTAGACCATAGATTTAGACTTCGTTTCTCGAGTTGTTGATGTTGCCACGGTAACTTTAAAACACGCGCGTGTTTTAAAGTTTGATTTAAACACGCTGAAGCGTGCTTTAAATAGGTGAAATGGTTCACTAATGAAAAAAAAATATTTTTCTTCTACGGCACTGATTCGCTAGTATTACGTCTCATTTCATTCCGATTTTCTTGCTGCGTTGTCAAATGGCCGATAGATTGAAAGATTTCAATGAGACGAGGGGTGGTAATTCGACCGCCTCCATCTGCTTTTGTTGTTATTGGTAACGAAACTGTAAAGAGTGACTCTCTGGAAGGATTTAGATAATGTTTCGGTGCTCAATTGCTCAAACGAAAAAGGGATTTTAATGTTGTGTCGACCGTTTAGTTTAATGGACCATAAAGAAATAAGTTATTAGTTGTTACCGAGAGGATTTGTAGAATAATTAATTGCTGGGCTAGTGTTGGTAATGCGTTTTATTTATTTTATAGAATATTTAACGGAATGTCTTAGGATAAATATGACCCATAGAGATGAGCTTTAAATCTATGGGAAGTGTGAAATGAAGCTGGACATCAGAAACAAAATTTACGTTTAAAATAATCAATCGATGACACCCACCAAGAAGGGTATTATATGGACTCTACCTTACCATAGTTGGGTACCTACTGTTCAAATGTATTTAAATTGAATTAAAATTTAAAAAAAAAACACAGCTGGCAATCATTTTTGGAATGATCATTTGACATTTGTGACAATGTGTAAAAAACTTCATGTCACTGCAAAAGTAATTACTAGTTTTTTTAATGTCAGTAAAATTTAAAAAAAAAGGTCCTAGTTTCAACTGATTCACGTAAATACATGTTTTCTAGACTCTCCACGTTCAATTTTCTAGACTATTTAGAAGCAGGACTTAAAATTAAGACTATTCGGAAGCAGTGTCATTTCGGCTAACTTTTGGACTTGAAATGGAGTCTATTTAGAAGCAGTGTCATTTCAGCCAACTTTTGGTCTTAAAATTAAGACTATTTGGAAGCATTGTTATTTCAGCCAACATTTTGGACTTAAAATGACGACTTTATCGAAGCAGTGTCATTCCAGCCTACGTATAGTATTTCCAAAGCATAAATTTCACGTACAAACCTATATTTACTCATCAAAAATTCCCCTTCTCAATAATATCAATGCCATAGCATCCCAGGTGGTTAATTATATACGTTTGCCACCCAACTCCTCTACAAAACACACTTCAATTTCGTTTATGTCTTCAATTTTTAATTCACATAATGCATTTCGAGTAGAGTCGTATCAATATTAACTTAAAATTCAATTGATGCAATTCGGAGGATTATAAGTGGCGTGTGTGTGTGTATATCCAATAGGCAATTTGTTCAAAATCCAAATGGGTAATGATAGAAAACGCGACCGGCACGTGTACAGACGATAAAGTCGCGTGTTAGAATTTTGTTGTCAGTTTACTTTTGATAATTAAATTTTTTATTTTGTGTAACTGGAACCTTCAACAATAAAACAATCCGAAGAAATTCACATCGGCTTGTGACTGACAACCGCTGCTATGTACTCTCCAGCATTGACAATGAACTTTCGGTCTAGCGGCTTACCTTGTCATGACCATTTTCGAAACATCCTCCTAATGAAATTAAATTAAATCAATGCGCATTTTTTACGCCAGCTCGAGAAGAAAAAATTGCGATGCCGAGAACATGAAAAAAAAAATACAGCGATATGATCGTCATATATTATAAATTATAATTTCAAGATCATCTTTATAAGAGATAATAATCATGAATTGATAAGGGGTTTGTGGCGTCTACGAGGGATGTCTTTTATACAGGGTGAGTCATGAGGAACAGTACATACTCCTTACTCATATGAAGAGCCATATGACGTTACAGTGCTATCATCTAATTAACTAATTTATTCAAAATAGAAAAAATTAGGGCCTTCCTTGAAAAATTCCACTCTTTATATGGTTATTCCAAACTCTTGTAAAGATTAATGACATTCTCTAATTTTCAATATAAAATATACAGTTTGAAACGGATAAATCGACGAGTTTCCCACGTGCCAGACAAGCTTTCGTTGATGAGCGATGTAGTTGACGTGTGAAGAGGATTATCTTCCACACCATCCCACCACAATTAGTCACAAATTTATTAACGTTTATATTGGTAGAATGCTTAACGTTAATTATTTATACAGTAATAAACATACGGGTCTTCACAAATCACTGCGGTGATAAAACACTCTCCGTTATCAGACATTCAAATTTTATTTATTGGTATGCAATGGAAGCAGATCCGAGATTATGATACATATAAACCAGTATCTGGTTACGACTAATGGATGAATTAATAAGTCTATTATAATGTATCTACGATGTATCAGCGGATTTTGGCAAATAGGCACGTCGTTAATAAACTCAATTCAACATAATTTCCAGTTAAAATGAATTATAAACCTTAAGAAATATATTTTGTTTCAAACACCCTATCATTTCTAGTTGACAATTCATCAATTTCTTCCGCACACTCTATACCAAAAGTCGACTGTAACTTTGTTATTTTTAATGGAATACCCTGTATATTAATACATTTTTAAAATCTACGTAAAATTTGAGTATACTTTTGTCTAAAAACTTTTTTGAAAAATGCATATTTTTTGAGTTATTAATTTTTTTGTAAAAAATTTGACGGTTGCTGACCCTTACAAATTATTTTTTTAAGAGGATATTCTTAAAGATATGAAAATGGTTTCTATTCGGTTGCTTTAAGCAAGGTCAGACCTATTTGGATCTATGTTGAAAAATTTTTCATTTTATACAGGGTGTGTATAGAAAGTGTTCAAAGTTTAACTTCATAAATATCAAATTTCTTCATTTTCTTAAATAGAA
Source organism: Galerucella tenella (assembly GCA_910591685.1). Classification (NCBI taxonomy): domain Eukaryota; kingdom Metazoa; phylum Arthropoda; class Insecta; order Coleoptera; family Chrysomelidae; genus Galerucella; species Galerucella tenella. The sequence continues at coordinate 9,748 of CAJUYH010002512.1, forward strand.
CCACCCGGTTTTTTCCATTTTAATGCATTCAGGGGTAAAAAAAGATGCAAATTCATGTATACTTTCCTATACCTAAACCTTACCGTTATCCAGATATTAAATGTTTTCTGTAAATTTTTAGAGATGCAGGATATCTTACTGCAAATAAAGCACATATGTTCTTGTGACAACTTCGCCATATTTACCATGTATTAAAAGCAAATTTACATAATCTTTTTTATTTATTAGTGCTTGTATCAACGGGTCAAGATAAAATTTGGACCACACCTGCATCTCTCAAAATTTACAGAAAACATTCAATATCTGGATAACGGTAAGGTTTGGGTATGGGAAAGTATACATGAATTTGCCTTCGAATGCATCAACATGGAAAAAGCCGGGTGGTTCTATCTAAGAAAATGAGTAAATTTGATATTTATGAAGTTAAATTTTGAACACTTTTTATACACACCCTGTATAAAATGAAAAGTTTTTCAATAATGATTCAAATACGTCTGACCTTACTAAAGGCAACCGAACAGAAACAATTTTCATATCTTTAAGATTATCATCGTAAAAAAATAATGTACAAGGGTCTGCAACGGTCAAATTTCTTACAAAAAAATCAATAATTCAAAAAGTATGCATTTTTCGAAAAAAGTTTTAAGACAAAACTATGCTAAAATTTTACGCAGATGTCAAAAATGTATTAATATACACGGTGGAACCGGAAGTCTGCCATTTTAGTTAAAAAGATCATATCCGAAAACCCAAACGTAGAAATTTTCATGATTTTACTATAACCATATACAGATAGTTTTAACTCATCGTGGGACTCCCTGTATATCAATTTTATTGGAAAATGGACAAATTAAACTAAAATTACTGGAAAAATTTCAAAATGTCTTATTTGAGACACTCTATATACTTTTTCTTAACATCCCCATTCAAAAATTGTCTGTTTGATATAATGTTAAAAGAAAACAAACATTTCTAAAAACAATTCCGAAAATATTTTAGACACCCAGTATACGTATTCCTATTATTTCTAAAAGAGAATTCATCAATTTTATATGAGTACTTATATACAGTGTGGTGTCTATATATAGATTTTATTAGAAAACAAACAGCTTGAACAAAAAATATTACAAAAAAAATTTATTCAAGTTTCGTTTCCGTTCTTTCGTTAAAACTGAACATTTTTGTGAAGAAAACGTTTGATCAACTCAAACACCAACAAGCATTTTACGTACTACTGAAAAGTTACTATTAAAAAATTACATAAAAAAGACTTTTCAGCTTGTATGAACATCGGCATCTATCAAAAAGTTCGAAAAGAGCATTTAACCAGTTACATAAAGACTCCTAATTAAGTGCCGTGGTAGTAAATATGTAGGCAGACCGAATAACAGCGAACTTTTGCGGGTGGATAAACGTTCTCGTATTCGGCAGGTCTCGGCCGACTTCGGACCAGCTCCCTGCGGTATTGACGACCAGCTCAGGGGAGAGAAGAGTCAATACCTATCCCTGGGGAACCAGCTCGATCCCCCCACGGGAAAGCTCGACACTTACGAGGACGACTTTATAATTTTTCGACAATTCCAACATTATTTATCTTAAAAAAAGATATTTAAATGATGAATGACACATAATTTTACACTTTGTAAAGAATTACTGATAGTTACTTCTTCAGATCTAGTGCAAACCATATAATCAACATTCAAAACTCTTCCCTAATAATCGGAAAACATCACAAGGATGGTGATCTCTTACGTTATCAAAAATAATAGAAAAATTAATGAAAAACCACTGCTTTCCCTATTTTGAAATTATTTTTTCGCTTTGCCTATACAATTTTTATAAACAAACCATATCTTTCCTTCCGATTGCCAGGAACTGACAGAGAATAACAAATGGTAAGTGACAAGTGACAAATGATAAGTGACAACTGACAATTGACAAGTGAAAAATGAAATCCTGCAATTAAAAAACATCAGTAAGTTGAAATAAAGATCATGTACAAGGTTTGTACCCTTTTTACGACAGTCTCTACTATAATTAGCGAGGAATTATCAACAAATTTTTCGAATAAAATATCCAAACAAAAATTTTACGAATTATTAAATAACGAGATATCCCGGTATTTCCAGTTAAGAATGTAGGGAGCATGAGAATGCGAAAAGTACGCGGCAGCAGGCGGCGTGTGTATAGCTGAATACATCAATACGTTGTCTCCTTTTTTTTCTCTAACAAGCAAAAGTGAAATTACTATAACATTATGTGAGCGAAATAATCATTGAAAATCGATTCGTGATTTGTTTCCCTAACACATAAGACAGGAAACCAATGAGAGCGCCTTCAAATAAGCTGGTTGTCAAAAATTTGTTTGTCAAATATAGTCAAAAGCGCTTTTACCGTCCGGTTTTAAAGGTCACTAGCCATATGTATCAAATCCAAAAAATTTGTAGTACCTACTTACTTGAAGATCACTTACAAACAATTTAAACACAAACGTTTCTTATGGGATTGTAATTTATAAGGGAAAATAAAGTGTTGAGAAAATATTTACGACTATCACAAATTTATTGTTCAAAAACATTACAACATAAAAAAGTGTCTTACTGCAATAAAAAGTTAAAAATATTGAAAATGGAGTGTTCTATTGAGTATTTCTTAACGATCTATCATGCCTCTAATTTACGGTACCTTTTTACGGGACACCCTGCCCAGTAAACACAGGATATCCTATGGATATCCATGTAATGTCCACGATTGGTCCATATGGACATGGACACAGAATGGACATCCAATGGATGTCCATTTTACACTAGTACAATGGATATCCGTTTGGGGACATTCACTGGACCTTCAGTTCTCGTTCATCATTGGACGTGAAGATTTATTTGAGTGATTTACATCCATTGTTCATCCTATGGTCGAATCGAAATATAAACTCATTTAAAATGGCATTACATAAAATGTCTATTTGTAACTGATTTGGAAGGAGGAAGATTGGATAATGCTCAAATTCTGTGATTTGATAAAAATAAATTTAATAATAATAATTTGATGTTAGTTTTAAAAAATGTCACAGGCGCCGAGAACGACTAAAAAACAAACATTTCTATCGCATCAATTAACATTTTTGACACTTCCTTGGAAAAGCGAAAGTATTTTTAATAAACTAGTTGGTATTTGTAAGGGATCACTCAAATCACTAATACTTCTTTGGTGTAATCTAAATTCCGCCCTAAGAGAATATTATAAAGATTGTTAATTTGAACTATTTCAAGTAAAACCTAACAATTTTTATTACTTTTCGTGGTTTGCAATTAATTCCTCAATCAAGGCTTCACCGGCAACATCTACATACGCCATTTTTGTTACCGTTATTATTAAAAGACACACTTAACATCCCAAAAAAAAAAAATAATTTTAAAATTTTAAGGGAAATGTGGTTAGCGAATACCGATTTGATTTTAGCGCCGGTTAAATTTTTAACGGCCTCTAATTTCAGAGGAAGAGTTACAGAGTAGGCCTCATAATCAGAGATATTATGGAAGAGGTTAGGTTATTCTATTTTTTGTTTTCATTGCAGATCAAAGAGAAAATAAGTCGGCATTGAAGATTTAAAATATTACTCAATACAAACGTACCTTCCCTGCAACTTTTGTGGATATGACTATATCAAAAGTAAAATAAAAACACGAAATCAGACCTAAAACTTAGCAGTTAATTGAACGCTTGTTGTACTTTTCACAAATATCTACCATACCTATTACTCCAAAAATAAAAATATTAGGAGTCAAAATTCAGTTTAACAACACAAAATACTAAAGCACAATCAAAGAAAAAGCAAAAGTTTTACAAAACACAAACCCCTCTTATCGTCTGGCGAGTTCTGGCTAGTTTAAATCGAGTATTGAATGTTGTATTATGATAACAGTGAATTTACTTGTCGGTAGTTAGTGTACGGTGCTAATACTGTTAGTGATAGTGAAAGAAAAAGTATTCTAAAGCTATTGTTGTTATTCCTACCACTAAACATAATTTAAAATTATGATGATTATATTAAAAAGTTTCTCTAAATCGTGACCAACAAACTTGTAAAGTTTCTTCAACTGGCTATTAAAACGGTCGGCGTGTTCTAGCAATACTTCATTAAGAGTCCTTCTGTTATGTCCCAAGGCCATTATGAGAATGCCTTATGTTGCCAACTCTAACTAATGTATGCCAAATAACGTAGAGACCGGGACTTCTGGGGTAAAGATAAATAGAGAGGCAATAGCCTGAGGAAAAGAGGACTAACGCGATAAAAGGGAGCCCTGCAGGAGGCGGAAGGACTTCTTGTAACTAGATTATGTTATATGTGATATTTATTCGTTAAGGTTTAGACTTTAGGGTTGATTTTTCTTCCGTTAGATTTTCGATTTAGAATATTTTTACCTTAATGAAAACGATTTTAAATGTAACTTTGCGGGTTCTCATTTATTCTTGTCGGAAGTACAACCTTTCCAAATTAGACGATTAGTATGATACCAAGATGCTCTTTTTCCACTTCCAAATCTCATGACCCCGGGATCGTTATCGTTCCCTAATAGATGCCATTTGTCTCAGGTTAGAAAATTAGAGAGGGCGTTTCTGAAAAAAAAAGATCTGACCGAATCAGCACTTTAACTCGACTGGTTGAGGACAAAAGATTACCTGATAATCGTATATAAAAACGTTTGCACGTACATAATTTAGAAACAACGCTATTCCTAATTAGTCCAGTAAATGAAGGGACAAAGCTCTCGAAAAGTCCCTGAAGACTTCACTTTGGGCTCAATTTGTAGGTCACAGCAGGTGTTTTTAAACGAGGAAGAACTTAACGCGATTGAGTTTACGGAAGGGGGAAAAATGGTCCCCTAAACCCTGGAAAACGGGTTTCTCGCTAATATCTGGCTCAATATGCGAATTAGAGAATTTTTCTTGAGTTAAAAAATAAAGATCGTCTTATTATCTACAAAAATGGTCCCCATCATTTTTTCGAAAATTCGATAGTTATCGAAAGTCTCCTCATTTCATCTGCGGCTCCGCCTGTAGGAATTCTGATATCAATGCGTTAACTTGTAAGCGGGCGGACGAATTGTTCCATAACTCGGCAAAATATTGACACTTGCCGTGACCTACAAATTGAGCCCAAAGTGAAGTCTTCAACGACTTTTCAGGAGCTTTCGATATTTTCAGTTGTTCAGTTTCTGGACTAAATTCCAAGGAAGCGCAGTAAAGAGAAGAGGGAAGATTAATTACATTTAAAATAAAGATGTTAGGTTGAAAATAATCCTTGCTAGCTTCCTGTAGTTATATATACCGTAAGACGTAAAACGCATACCTGAAATCATAAGACTTCCGCCCCAACCCGTTACAAGTAGCTTGTGACGTAATGGAACACCTATCAATTATGTAAGTGTCTTGATATGGGGTTTATTAATTGATGACAGCCAAGGAAAAGCAGATTTACATAATACATGTGCACCGCAAGGTTCTGTACCTAAGTTGTGTCGAGCGGCCAAGTAGACCGCGGGGAATGGGTGATGAATAAGGGATGGTATGTGACTTTTGATATACGATAAGGGTGTCGAAGTGGTAAGTTTGTTGAGAAATTTTAACTGACAAAAATGGTCAACTATTTACTCTTTCTATTATCGTTTTATATTAGAAAATTCATGTTGTGAAATGATTAAAGGTTTAAAAATTGATATCTAACCCACCCCTTTCTTATGAATCCACTCCTCAGCCAGAAGATCGAATAATTCTTCTTTATATCAAAAGCATCAAAGACAAAATCAGTAGAGTCTCTTAATCGTCCATCATTATCTTCCTATACTTCTATTCCTTAAAGTTAGTGACTCCTCTTTGTGACTCGTCTGCTCAAGTCCTCTTCCACCTCTGTCAGCAATTTCACTCTTTTTCAGCTACGTAATTATCTAGTTGCCTTAAATTTAGTCGTTTGTTACATAAACTTTTGTGCTGTCAGTAAATTTGACAGAAGTGTTAGACATAGTGAAAAATATTTGTTATTTGAATAAAAGACGAATTACCCAATGTTATAATTATAGTAATTTGAATAATTGTCCTCATTTTACTGTGAATATAAATAAAAATAATTAGATTTCGTTGTGTATATATTTGTTTATAGAAAATTCATTTTTATGTTTTTTAACCCCTTCATAGCACATTTTTTATTTATGTGGTTGTAGATAAAGTTTTGTATGACACTTGTGCGTGAAGTTTTTTTGCGCATTCGTTGCGAAAAAGTATAACTTCACGCACTTGTATTATAGATAACTATTCCTTTTAGTCTAGAGACTAGATATGAGGGTTATTGCAGCACCCACACTTTTTTGAGATCTGAAAAATCTCATATTATCAAATTTCAGTCCATTTTCAAGACGACAAATGATTTAGTAGTATAAACTCCTCACAGTTCTCACAACCCCGCGTATTATGTCATACCAACTATATCATGTTTTTGTTTTTCCTATAATCCCGTTTTTTCACACTTTTTTCCCGTTGTTTAATACGGTACCAACGAAACAAATATCTGCGGCAATCGTATTGCTCTTTTTTCATTTTTCTTTTACGTCGCCGAGTTGTTGGAAAATTGTGTAAACAGAATGAAACCGCAGTTGAATGTCTCGCAGGGGCTGTTTCCAGTTAAGTTAGTTACGCAAGAACGTCTTCTCTTTAAAACATAATTTATAAGCGATTCATAATGTCGGAGTGTCGACAAGACATCGACTGAAAGTTTTCAGACAACGTTCGCGAATTAAATTATAGTATGCAAACTTTATCGTTGAGTTAAACAAGGATTTTTTAGGCAACCAAAAATGCACACGCGTGTAAAATTTATCTATCTTGTGCTGATTGATTATTTGAATGAAAATTGTATTTTTCAAATAAAGTTTTGTTAATTTTTGAAGTTCTTTAAATTACTTTTAGTAACTTTATTCTTATTACCAACATAACCTGGAGTTAGTTACGTCGAGCTTAATAACATTATGGCAGGACATGAATATGATCCTGCTCTCCTGGGATACTTTTCTCTCCTGTTTAACCACTTTACTCTCGCTTACTTTCACAACGTTTACAACCTTTTGTAATTTCAGCGTTATTTCCTTGCAATACGATTGCGAGTGAATAATTGTATTTATGTTTTGCGTTATATTTTGTGTGCTTAATTTAAATCTTTCGTTTCACATCAAAATATTCAATGGTTAAATGAGCTAAATTATTAGAATCATTAATTAGAAACAGATAGGCTTACAATCAATCGTGAGTTTCCGTTCGTGTCGTGTCGTTCATTTATTACTGTTGCATCAACCAAAATTGCAAACCACTCCACCGTTGGATCGAGGTGGTGGTTAGATTTGGTGGTTTACAAAATGACAGCTTAACCTCAAAAAACTAACGATTTTTTTGAAGCGGTCAAAGAAATGGACGAATTAATAGAAATAAATTTAAAATGTGGTAACCACTTTGAAATATCTTGATTCCCTTTCCTTTCCTAGATCACAAGATAGGTCACTATTTGTTCTGGACATAATATCAAACATCAAGTTGATTTTTCTCCATTAATCATAGCTTATGAATTTAGTCTTGTATGAGACCTAAAACATCTACTGTGCCCCCTTACTTCTACATAGTTTCTGGGGAGAGTCTCAGAAACTAGTAGCTCCTTTAATCCTAATTCCCGGACGAATTTTAGGATGTCTGCAGGATTCAACTTAGGTAAATATTCCTCTTCTATCCAGTAATCTCCCAGGTGCTGTGTTCTAGGATTCCGAAGTGCTGTGCAGTTGAAAAGTATGTGGATGGAAGTTTCTTCTTCCTTGCCACGAAATCTGCATTCTTCTTCCTCCACTATTTTGAGCTTTTGCAGGTGCCCTTTCAGGCGACAATGTCCCGTTAGGATCCCTGTTAAAACTCTTAGCGCAGTTCTACTTTGACTTATGCATTCATTTGATCTCAACAGGTTGTAGTCACTCAGAAGAGTATTTGATTGTATAAGCCCTACAAGATCTTTCCATTGGTCAGATCTTCTCTTTTTCTCGACTTTACCTATTTCTTCCAATATTACATTGGGGTTGATTCCGCAAAAGGGTTCAGGCCCCCAGAAAGGTATTTCAGTCCCCTTTTTGCTAGTTCATCTGCTATTTTAGTTCCTTCTATTCCAGTGTGTCCTGGAATCCTATATTGTTCTTGCCTAGTACATTGAGCATTCCCACACCATTTTTGAACTGATTACAGAAAAGCTTAGTGCTTTAATGGCTGCTTGACTATCCGACATTATGATAATCCTTTGTCTTCTGTATCTTTTATCAATATTGAACTGGGCGCACTTTCTTATGGCGTGGATTTTCGCTTGAAAGATACTTGAGGTTTTTCCCAAGCTTTCAGAGTGTTTGGTTCCTGGCTCTAACACTCCCATCCCAGTTTCTTCCATTGCTCTTGAGCCTTCTGTGTACCATTGAATATTGAATGGCATTCTCTCCAAGTCTGATAATGGTATTAGGATCCCATTCCTTCTTGTTGCTTAATGAATTTAGTATTAGAAATGCAATCAAATTATGATTCAAGCATGAAGGTCATGTAGGAGCCATTTCAAGTTTCAGCCCTTTGTACTCCTAGATTTTCTCTTCTACCTATATACTTAAATGTACAGCAATGCTACATTATTTCAAATTTTGGTGGGCGTGTTACAGCGCATTCGCCATAATATTAATTACTCATAGAAATTAAATTTCCACTATTATTTTATGCTTAATCCGTTTGCTGAAGATATCATTATTTTTGTTTCAGATTCTTCCTCAAGTTTTTTTTAAAATGTAATCAAAACTGTTTGAAAAATGCCGGAAATCCACGAGATATGCGAAGATTCCAGGTAAGTTTTTAATTTTACAATTTCTATTGTGTATTTACTCCACATATTTTTCTATGTACCAGAATTAAATTGTATAAACAACTTTATTTTGAGAATAACCCTGTATAGGTCGAAGATTCATTCACTGAATGATTGCAGTGGCAAGATGAGCGCGAGCGAGATAGAGCAGCCATTTTGCGGCCAAGGTAAACTGCGGAAGTGCATCGCAAGACAGACTCCTCCCTAGGGACGTACGCGCTCCCAAGGGAGTCTTCTCCCCTCGGGTGGCGGCAGGCGAACACACGCGTTCCCATGGGGACGGAACGCGGGACGTCGCGACGTTGGTAACGCGCGAAAGCAAGCCGGTCTACTCTAGAGTGGCGTGATGGCCAGTAGACGACATTCTTTAGATAAAGAAGATCTTATCGACCATTTTATGATATAAATTCATTGATCTCAAAGGATTACTAATATAGTTAATTTGTTTTAAAGCTGGTTAATAAAATGATAAGTTCATATTCTGTAAAATAAAAAGTTTTAATACTTTTGAAAAATATACAGGGCCAACAATCAATATAAATGGCCTAAGACTTAACCAGAACTTTTGATTAATTTCGATACTGACATTTAAAAATTGATTTCTTGGAGAGCACGTCTACTCTACGTTATTTCTATTGTGTTCAGTTGACAGTTGTGAAGGTAGAAGTTTTTAGATATTAACTTCAACGCGGTATTTTTCGTGAGTGTCTTAAAGTGCTTCAGTAGTTTCGAAAAATTCATTTTTCATTTCATTTCAATACCTACAATCCCCTGATGTGCTGCCTCCCATATTAGAGACACGTTGTTGCCTCTTACAAGAGCCTTCTTAGTGATTCTTCACATATTTTTAATGCATTCTCCGTTACAATCACATTAATATTGTTTTTTGGGAGATTTGGCAAGAAAAGGCTTTTTAGAATCGCTGAAAACTGAATACATATCCTTTTTTCTCCCGTCAAAATTGCATAAGTCTGTCTTATTCATCTTACGGATTTTATTTGGAAGTTATAAATAAACGCCAAAGATAACAGAATAAAAATATAAGATGTTTCACTCCAGGGCGGTTTGATTTAAGTTGCTGACCCAAACGGACGCCGCTCTCATAAATTATGTTTACGACTCGCTTTTGTTGTCAATAACGAGACCGGTAGATACCAGAGAAGTTCGAAAAGCTTATTAAGCTATACAGGGGTAATTCGAAAAATATATATTTAAATTAATAGGATTCTTTATCACAAATATTTATTTTTAAATGTCAATTATTTTGAAAAATGTTCGGGATATGAATTTGAGAAGGTAAGTAAAAAAATAAACTTGAATTTTTAAAATGAATCAATTCACAGTTTTTATCCAGCATCTTAGTAATTTTGTGATACTTATTGATAATCTAGCAGATATTTATCACAAATTCAATTAAATATACTCATTAGGCACCATAATAATAGGGCCACTAAATCTTAAATTTTGATCTTTAAATAACGCGTTTTTTTTTATTGACAAGGTTGAAACAATAAAAAGAGAAGCAGCTGCAGGATACCTTTATTAAAAAATTTTTATAAATGTTGTAAAATGCCAAGTTTGGAGTTTGGTTTATGTGTTAAATTTAATCTATTGTCTTTCAAATCTTTCAATATACATTTGAGAGTAAAATATATACGGACTCTGGTATAGAGACTTGCATAATATTTGGAAGGAAATTGATTACAAGGATGATGAAAAGAAAATTTAGTAAATTCGTTCAAAAGGAACTGACCAATTCCCTTTTGGTTAACTATAGAATTGAATTTTTGTGTTTTCTTGCGTAATGTACTTGCTTATATGATAACCTTATTATAAAGATAAATCCGTAATTTTGTATAAGCAAATATTACAAAATATTTAGTGTTCAAGCTTTGCTATTAAAGAGAAAAATATCAATATGACTTTTTGCTCATTTCAACAATTATTTACTAAATTTAAAAAATATATACAACAATAATATAAAACACGAACAACCAATAAACACCGTTCTAAAATAACATCGCTTGACGGGCGACGTCCCGTATAATATGCCAAATTTAATGCAAGTAAGGACGTAGCGACGTACTGTACCATCCAAGTCACCAGCGGCATCGGTGCTTTACGCGATAAATTCGAACGAGTGAAACATCTTATATTTTTATTCTGTAATCTTTGTAAACGCAATAAAAGAAAACAAAAATTGAAGAACGTGTCGCGGGACACACGGTAAGAACTGGATGAAACTTCATTTAACAAAAATATCATATGGGGCGCTTCGTTACTCAATTTTAAGACGAAAAGTTCATATAAACATGTGTGATAGGTGTTGTCGTTTATGAGATACAGGGTGTTGTACGTGAAATTAATTTTTCTTGGTGACGCTACTGATTTATATTTTTTTATTATTTTATTACAAGCAACATGTGTTAAACATAAAGAAAAAATAATACATTTCAGAGCAAATGTTCAAAATGTCCACCTCCAGCTAAAAAGCAAGCATCCGCTCGATGTCTAATGGATTGTCGAATACGTTCGAAGATACCAGGATTGTTACGAATAACATTACAGCCGTCTATGATACGATTTTGAAGATCTTGTACGTTTAATATCAGTGTTGTGTAAACAAGCGATTTCAAATATCCCCACACACAAAAATCCAGAGGATTGTGTCCAGGTGATCTAGGGGGCCACGGGTGTGGAGATCCTCGTCCGATCCAATGGTTTGAAAAAACATTATTTAAAAACTCGCGTACAATCACTGAAAAATGTGGAGGAGCTCCGTCATGCATGAACCATATGCGCCTTCTAATAATAATAGGTACATCTTCTGAAAGAAGTGGAAGTTCATTTTCTAGAAAATGTTGGTATGTCTCACCGGTTAACCGTACAGGAAGGAAAAATGGTCCAATTAAATAATCATCGATGATGCCAAGCCAAACATTGACCGAAAATGTTTGTTGAAATCGTTTTACACTTATGGTATGTGGATTTACATCTGCCCATATGTGGTCATTATGAAAATTCATAATCCCATGTCTAGAAAAGTTGGCTTCATCCGTAAATAGAATATTAGCAACAAAATTCGGATTGTTCGCGATTTCACGTAAAATCCATTGACAATACTGTATGCGTAATGGATAGTCAGTAGGTAACAAATGTTGAACACGTTGAACGTGATATGGATACAATAAATTATCTTTTAGAATATTCCAAACAGTTTTGTTACTAACATTTACTTCATCTGCAACTTTTCTTGTACTCGTTTCTGGATGTTGGTCAATAATTTGAAGAATCTGGTTTTCCAATTGGGGATTTCTCACAGTTCTGGGTCGTCCAATAATATTCTTCGATTTAGCAAAAGTTCCAGTTTCTTGTAAACGAATATGTAACTTAGTAAACGTATCTGAACATGGTAAACGATTATTTGGATAACGCTGGGCATACGTACGTCTAGCTTCTAAGGCATTACCATTCGCTAATCCGTACAAAAAATGCATATTAGCCATTTCAACATTAGTAAACACTGGCATAGTTATTAACTGAACACAGAGTCAATCAAATAAAAATGTACGATTTTTGCGTTGGTTTTCAAATTTGACACTTGTCAACGTTGCTACAAAGGCCACTTAGAATAAGCATGTTTTTGCGTATTACTTCTAAAAACCAGTAGCGTCACCGGGAAAAATTAATTTCACGTACAATCAGAACTGACTTATTACAATAAATTCAACACCCTGTATCTCATAAACGACAACACCTATCACACATGTTTATATGAACTTTTCGTCTTAAAATTGAGTAACGAAGCGCCCCATATAATATTTTAGATTACTTAAGAAACACCCTGTACAGTAGTATTAATTATAAAAATCTTATCATTAAGTTGAATGGCACAAAGTACATATTAAGTATTCTTTCAACTGTAATTAATAATACAATGTATGCTGATAATCAACATTTTGCGCCGAAAGACTAGCTCTGAAACTGAGGAAAGAGCGCGAGAGCCCACGCGCTCAAGGCACATAACGTAACATACAGTAACTGTCACACCAACCTAAAATGAAGAACTTAAGTTCTAAAACGGTGAGTGTGTTTTTGTTGAATCGTATGACCCGCATGATAAAACTGCATTTGACTATATACCACTTTCATTCCCTCAACTCTACTTTCTCTCTTCCACAGAATTTCATGCGTTTTGTTCACTTTCTCTCCTATTTTCTCACTCGTTCTCCGTTTTCCAGTCCTTGCAATATTTTAAAATCTCGCTTTTTTATAATTTTTTCCAAAAAATCCTCAAATTTTCCTTATTTCCTGATGACTTAAAAACTTTTCGTCAGATTTTCTCGGAATTTTCCAAAGTTATTTCATGTCAAACGATTTCCCGAGGTTGTTCTACACACTTTGCACCAGTTTCATCACTTTCACTACGTTTTTCCGTTGTGCGTCAAAATATATTTAAAGTAACTCCCCTCGTCTTGTATACACAAAGTTTGTTATAATGTTTGAAGTTTCGAATATCTCCGGCAAATTACGGAGAATCGTCTATAGAAGCAGACTAGAGTTGTAACGCTCTTAATAAATCGCCAAAACTGTAGTTATTTTGGAACTAGATTTGCTTCACTCAGACACAGAAAACCTTAAATTTTGTATTCAACATTTTTATCAGCAAACCCTATACGTAGACCTCTTCTCTATGCCATATGTATAATTCTCATAACATTTCGGTTGCTGCTACGCAAAAAAAAGAGACACCACCCTTAAAACTACTTCTAAATAATTCAGGTTTGCAAAATTGCTCGCATTTGCCTACCTCGAATGAGATCAGGAAAATAAATGTGACTTTACTGTTGTTATTCCGTTTCTGTTCTTATATATACACCTCCTGTATCTTATTCTCGGTATGAAAATAAAAATCTTCCCCCTTCTGGTAAATCTAGAAGTGTATATGGAAATTGAAATAAATATCCACCCGGAGTAAAGCGATTTACTTTTATACAGGATAGAACGCAATTATTTTAAGGTGAAATATACCGAGTGACAAACAAAGGTAAACACCTAGATGTATTCAATCATATTTATTAATATTTTGCTTACATTTTTAAGTAATAATAATAAATAAATGATTAGAGTTTCAGCCACTTTGGTTATCGTCGAACCGAGTTATAGTTAATAATGTGTCACAGACCCTCGATGTCTTACACACTCATTTGTACATGGGAGCATTGTTCTGATGAGGTGGTCAATGTCCTCCTTCCACCCTACCACCAACTCATGTCTAAGAGCTGCTGGAGTCTGAGGGGGATGGGGTGAGTTAAGCAACCTTCGACCGAGCATGTCCCACACATGTTCAATTGGAGAAAGATCGGGCGATGTGGAGGCCATGGTAAACGATTGATATGGTGTTGATCCATGAAGGCTAAAGCTACTCTAGCAACATGCGGCCTGGCGTTGTCTTGTTGGAAAATGGCATTTTCAACTCTCTGAACATATGCATGGAAGGAAGAACATGTGGTTCCACTACTTCCTGAATGTAACGAAGGGCGGTCATGTTTCCTTGGATAAAAACTAGAGGTTACCTGCTACCAATGGATATTGCACACCATACCATAACATCCACGGTTTGGTGGATATGCCTTTCAACATCAAATTGTGGATTTCTTCTTTCACCACGTCTCCTCCTTCCCATCCTTGCTCGGCCGTCATGCCATCACGAGATTGATCTGGTCTTAGTCGCCGATCATGACGCCCTGTTGTGCCCCTACGACGTCCAGTGCCTATAGCTCTATGTTCCCGGCCTTCTTCGGTCCATGCCTGATAACATCTCACTATGGTACGCAATGAACGATTTGTTCTTTTCTGAATTTCTCTAAATGAAAATCCGGCTTCGCGTAAGCCTACAATTCGACCCCTTTCAAAGTCATTCAACTGGGATACACGAGCTAGTCTTCTCACTCGGGGCATCTTGGTCGTTAAAGTAAAGCACTTAGCTACCAATTTTCTAATGATAGATTCACAAAATGTGCATAAAAATCGTAAAATTTGCAAATTCCAAAAAAAGAGAAGTGATAAAAAACGGGTCTGATACGCCGCAGATTAGGCTGAAAATTTAATCATTTTTTGTTCGACTTAAAGCAAGTTTACCTGCGAAGAATTATTAAAATAAAGTACAGTACACCGGTTGTTCACCTTTCTTTTTTTACATTTTGAATTTTTTCGTACAAAAATTGCTATTCCTCCATGTGGACATCCTCAGTACCTAGCGCAGATCACTTTAAACTGTTTCTGAAATATGTCCAAAGAGCTATTTTATGTTAGGACACCCAGTAGGTACTTGCAATAATATTCTCTCATTTGTTTTCAGGTAGTTATATCAACGCAAGTGGCTGTAGATGGTCCACTTTTAGCCATTTCCGACAATATGTTTGTACATAATAATTCAAAACATGGAAGGAGAGCGAAAAGGCTGGATCCTACTGAAGGTAAATGTTTTTCTTGTTAAAATATTATAACAACAATTCTGTAGATTATTTAATTTGTGAAATGAACATTTTGGCCGTAGCCAACAATGAATATTTTCCAGTAATATTAGTTTGAAACATTTATTTATTGATTCCAAAAATATCTGTCTCCTACTGGCAGAAAGTTTTATGGATAATATGGAAAAAAGAATTCATATAAACTTCCCCTTAGAAAGAAATTTATGTATATTCAGATATGTGGAAGCTTCATCATGAGAAAGGCTGAGAAAAATTATTGGTTTTGGCAATTATCAAAGCCCTTGAACACATCCATACTTCTCCTTACAATATTCCCTTGGAACCAAACACTCCGAAAGCTTGGGAAAATCCCTTTCAAGCGGAAATCCACGCCTTAAGAAAGTGCGCGCAGTTCAATATTGATGAAGAATACAGAAGACAAAGGATTATCATGATGTCGGATAGTCAAGCAGCCATTAAAGCACTGAGCTCTTGTAATCGGTTCCAAAATGGTGTGGGAATGCCTAGACAAACTCAATGAACTAGGCGAGAACAAAATAGTCTCCTTACTATGGATTCCAGGACACAATGGAATAGAAGGAAATGAAATAGCAGATGAACTAGCAAAGAGGGGGACTGAAATACCTTTGGGGGGCCTGAACCCTTTTGCGGAGTCGGTGATATTGGTAGGAATAGGTAAAGCTGAGAAAAAGAGAAGATCTAGTGTAGGGCTTATACAATCAAAGACTCTTCTGGGTGACTACAACCTGTTGAGATCAAATGAATGCATAAGTCAAAGTAAAACTGCGCTAAGAGTTTTAACAGGGATCCTAATGGGACATTGTCGCCTGAATGGGCACCTGAAAAAGCTCAAAATAGTGGAGGAAGAAGAATGTAGATTTTGTGGCATGGAAGAAAAAACCTACATCCACATAATTTCCAACTGCACAGCACTTCAGAATCCCAGAGCACAGCACCTGGGAGATTACTGGATAGAAGAGGAACATTCACCAAAGTTGAAGCCTGCAGATATCCTAAAATTCCTCCGGGAAATAGGACTAAAGGAGCTAGTAGTAGTCTCAGAAACTAAGTAGAAGTGAAGGGGCACAATAGATCCTTTAGGTCTCAGTGGATGTCACCCCAAAATACAAACATATATACAATATCCCCTTTTAAAAATTTCGTCGTACCCACCAACAATGGGAACATTAATTGTCTCCGATATATTTTTTACGATCCGGATCCATCGACGAAAAGAGCGCTCGCTCGCCCAGGTGAGATATTACCTACAAATCATCGAGGTCTTCGCCGAAAGCAGAAACTCAATTCTACGCCTAATTTTCTGTCCCGTTTCGTAGCACGCCAGTGTTCTTGAAGCGAATGGCTTTTGTTTCAGATGAAAATCAGTGCTGCCGCTTTTCTAGTGTTATATAAATAGAGCAGAAAATTTTTAACGTTGCATATAACGAATCTGCGCAGACGTTTTTCCATCAAGAGGTAACAATTATTCTGTATGCCTATCAAAACCAATGCCTTCCTCTACACCCATAAACTACGTGCTTTGGAGAAAAAGTCCATACACAAGTGCTCTATCAAAGGCTTTTTATAGATTCCGGAAAGCCTTCAACAGTTTCTTTCTTCTTGTCATCTGCTTTATTGTAAGCTTCCACTCTGCACTCTACAGTGTATACTCCATTGTCAACCTGATTCTGTTCTCTAGTTCCATGATTTCTTCATCTCACCTTTCTAATTTTTTATGGCTCGAATTATAATCTTTTCCATCTTTTCCATGTTCTTCACAGTCATCTCTTTGATGCTTTAATAAGTTCTTGGTGGTTTTCCTTCCATCATCGTTTCAAAGTAAATGAAGGAGTTACAAATATTTTCGAATTGAAATTGAATCGTTGGTTGTTAAGTTTGACAACGCCGGAAGAAGCGGTGTCGTTTGTATATATATGTGGGGCCCGAGTCGCGATCCCAAAACTTTGTAAAATTGGTTCGCGATCCAGTTCAGTGGAGGAAGAAGTGAAAATGTCAAGGGTAGTGGAAGTGGAAAAGGAAAAGGTAGACACTTTTAGATTTGAATTTATGTCCTTTTGTTGAACGCCACTTTACTGATAAAAACACCGACTAGATTAACAAAATCTTTGCATGGAATTTTAACAAGACACTTTTTTAAAATACAAAGTGAGTAATGGATAAATTACTGTAAAATCGTGAATTTATAATCAAAATAGATACTAAAAATTCCTTTTTATGTATTATGTACAGAGTGTCTCAAAAATTTTGATAGAAATGGCGAAAAAATTCGTCTACTGCACATGTGTACTGGAGAATTTAGTAGAAGAATTAGGATCTAGAAAGGTCGCATCGCATCAAATTTCGTTTGACAACAGTTGAGATGACAGACAATTGAAATTGACAGACTAAAAAGGCAGTTTTATCGTGCTTAAGAAACTTTAGCTAGGTTTTATGATATAGTAGAGATAGATAGATTTTATGAGGTGGCTTTTGGTCTGTTCCACTGCGACCTTTTTTGATCTATTGTGGTCCTTTAAACTGTATATTACATTCTCCAGCCTGACTTTTTCAAAAAGTCTGAGTTTGGAGACTGAACCTTTCAAATAGCTCTCTGCCAATGGCTTTTCTTCGCCTAATGCAAAAAACCCCACATTTGCCAGGCTATTGCACTGACATAGAATGTGTTCTGCCGTTTCTTCTTCTAGGTGACAACACCTGCACATATCTTCGTTTGTAAATCCCATCAGCTTTAAATGCCTATTGAGCTTACGATGCTCCGTTAACAGACCCACTACAGCTTCGACAGTTTTCCTATCTTTGGCCATCAGATCTACTCATTTTGGCGAGTGTTCTAATATGAACTGCCTCTGTCCTGGTGAATTCCTCCATCATTTCAGAGATTTGTGGGCGAGCCACTTCTTTGTTTCCATTTTTGTTATGGTTTTTGCAACGCGCAGAAGGGTTCCGGACCAACTAATGGCATTGATGGCCATTGATGATGGATTGTTTGGCCATTTCATCCGCTTTTTCGATGCCTTTATGACCCTCGTGCCCCGGTACCCAGCAGTAGTGGTTTTAGGTTTGAGTGCGCCCTAAGCCCGAGACGATATGGCGCCCTTTTTCTTTCGTAAATATTATATTATTTTCTGAGTTTTTTATATACAAATGTTTATTTTTTTCACTACTAGCCTCTAAACCTAACTTTATTGAATTTTGTTGAGGTAGAAAAGTCGTCTTAAAAATTTTGGCGCCCCTCAAAATTTGCCGCCCTAGGCCCGGGCCTCACGGACCTAAGCCTAAATCCGCCACTGGTACCCAGGCTACCGTAACATTGCTACGCTCACCCAGTGTGTTTAGGGCCCGTACACACTCCCATATAGTAGCATTAATTCATAATTTATATTTGAATTACAAAATTTTTACCTTCTCTGGTACAATTTTCAAAAAAATTGTTTCAATTTACTGTAATAGATCTTAAAAAAAATGTTTCCAATCCACCCCTGGATTCTCCCGTCCTGAAAAACAAGTGAAACATGTCGTACTTCGCCTACTTTACTCCGTTAATATTCTACGTTGTTTCATCCTAAGATTTCGACTTGGAAATTTGTGGAATCGAGTTTGCCGTGAATTAGACTTTCACGTTGCCATTTTATACGCCGCCGACTTGATGAAATTTTCTCCGAAACACTTGATTTATCGAATGACGCTATGGTAACTAATGGCACTCAACCTTATCATATTCGAAATTTTGTTTTATACTCTTTTATTTCCTTTTTATGTCACAATGGATATCCAGTTATTCGGTTTTTATTCAATTTCCCGATGACTGGGAAATTATTTTAGTATTTTGTATGTTTATTTTTTATTTAACGTTAAAAACTGATTGGGAGGATACAGTTTGATTTTTATTCAAATTCTAAGCGAAATTAATCTTTATTTTCATATTTTTTAAATCAAATCTGAATATTTGCAAAAATATTTGTGTTTGTAAATTTTGGTAGACACTAAAAATCTCGAAGAATTATAAAATCTATTCCCAAACTACTCACTCCTTTACTCAAAGATACTGACCTTTCTCTGACCTCCCCGCTCCCTCTACCTTCTTCTCCACCTTGGACCAAAAATATCCCCATAATCGATTTCTCTCTTACCATTCATAATAAGCATGAATCTCCCAATCTCCCACTGCACTTATAAAGAAAGCATTCCTAGAATTACTGCAAAAAAAACCTCATGATTTATTACTCTACACAGATGCTTCCAAAACTGACTCCGATGTTGGTTGTGCAGTTTCCACGAAGCATGAACTCATAGTGTGTAGCGTTCACACAGGCGAGCTTCAAAGCATTTCTCAAGCTTCCAAAAGCATCCACCTACCCCACAAAAATATTGCAATATGCACTGACTCCCTTTCCACCATTCAGTCAATCAAGTCAATCTTCACTGACTACCCAATTGTCCAGAACATACACGACATCTATAAAACTCGGTCTCTCTCATCTGGCTTCCATCCCACATCGTTATTGATGGTAACGAAACTGCGGACCGCCACGCGAAAGAAGCTACCACTAATAACGATCCAACACACATTGTCCAACTCGCAACCGACCTAAAGATCCACTTCAAAAACGTTACACAAGATTCTTGGGGACACCTGTGACGCAATAGCAGGACAGCACTTCATGATATCCATCCATCCACTTCTCCTCTCTCCCTTAACTTCTTAACCCGAAGAGAGGCTACTATAATCAGAAGAATCCGAATCAGTTTTACCAAACTCACACACGGTTATCTGATGTCTTCAGGAAACCGTCACGTTTGCCATATAGCTGTAATGATATTGTGACCGTTAAGCACATGCTGACGGACTGCAGAAGACCGCTACCCATCTACCTGGTGGAGCTGGAGCCTGAAGAAAATCCAACACATCCAGAACGTGAGGATCAGGTGGGAAGAACAAAGAAGAGGAAAAGGGCCGACGCAGTGCTACAACTGCCAAGGCTTCCACCACGGACAGACGACATGTAACGTAAACACGAAATGCGTGAAGTGCGGAGGACCACACCGATCCAACGACTGCCCACGACCGAAGACCAAGCTGGCCACCTGCGCAAACTGCCAGGGAGAACACCTGGCAACTACAAAGGATTTCCAAAAGCCCCAAACAACCAGAAGACAAGGACAACAGCAACTGCAGTAAAGAAGACAGGAGTCAGCTACGCCCAAGCCGCAGCTAACAAGAAAACAACGACGACCACAACAAAACAACAGATCCTCGAACAGGTGACAAAGCTATTAGCTCAGCTAATGGCTTGAAGTCGCTTGTAAGAGATCGGAAGAAAAGAAGACACACTCTATAAGGGTGTTTTCAGCCGAAATTGCCGGCTGAGGCAAACACACACAACGGAAGACCGCCGGAGAAAAAACCACCGAGGTTACACGGCCAAAGAGAAGACGGCTCGCCCCCAGCTGCTAGCCCTTTTAGCTAGGGACGGGCTGGGCTGTACGCCGAAACGCGAACTATGATGATGAGACCCATCGGATAAGATGGGGGGAAGTGGTGGAAGTCCTCCCCGGAGATGTACCTCGCTTATAGAGGAACATCCTGGGTGGGACGGGCTCATCAAGGTTGTGTGTGTGTGTGACGGACTGCAAACAATTTTCTGCTACATATCAACAATTTCATCTAAGGCCTAACATCAAGGGAATGCTCCACTGCCCTACCGAAATCAAGAAAGTCTTACAGTTCCTGAAAGATACTAACCTATACCGTAAAATCTAATTTAAAATTTGTAATAATTATGTAAATATCTGTATTTATTTTTTCTGTGCCCATGACCAGCGCTATCGAGGCATGTTAAGCTAATTTAAAATAAAAATAAAAAATCTCGGGCTTGAATAGATCATTATTCTTTTCCTCCCATCCGATTATACAGGACGTGGAACTTGTTACGATTTTGTCAGAAATTTGGTTATAAGTTTTGAAGCGCCCCGTATAACAAATTACATCCCCATAATATTGTTCTAGTGGTGGAGTGAAGCAGATTTAAATTTTGAAGTGAATTAAAGTGTGTTTCATTTAGAAAATTGGGAGGAATTGGGGGGGTCAAAGTTATAACGTCTACAAATGAGTAGAAAGACGACCCCTTCATATGATTTTTGACAGGTTTTTTTATTTTTTCATAAAAGTAACGCCTTCAAAATTATGTGTCTCCAAGTGCTTAATAATATTTTGAATAATAAATACCCAAATACAGCACAATATTTCAATTTTTCAAAAATGATTAAACTGGAAAATATTTCTTGTTCTCTATAATATTGAAAAATAACTCTAGTTTGACGATATTGACTTATATTTATTAGCATGCAATGTAGAATAGTCAAATTGAATGAAGACATTATGAAATTACCAACTTCAATACGCGATACTTTAGTTTATTTACGATAAACAGACGATGACGTTGCGAAACAAAATATTGTTATGTTGCCAAGCTGTAGTTTTTTTCTTTACTTGAACATTAAAAACATTCAATCATTTACATTTAAATATGTAACAATAATAATAATAATTAATAATAATGAATACAAATAGTGAATACTATTACTTACGTCTCTTGGGAGAAGCGAGCACCAATTTTGCATTCTCGTTCAAAATAGCTTAACAAAGATGTTACCATCTCTTGACATTTACTGTTCAGCTGCTTCGGCATTTTATTAACTACACATAGCAAATTTGCCTAAGTAATTTGTTATGAAAGTAAATGTTTTTTTAATCTTAAAGAAGCAATTAATTCAAAAGCACCAAAAAAACTTGTAAATATTAGACGAGGATCGAATGCCAATAAACGTAGAAACAAACTGGGGAATTTTACCAGTTGATCTGACAACGCCTTGAAATTTCGCCAACCCGTTAGTTGTAAATTGCCCTGGCTGTTGAGGATAAATTGTATTTACAGTTGGTAAATTAATATTTACTCTGATAAGCAGGAAAGTAACTAAGAATCATCTTTTTATCGTAAGAATCCTATATATTCAATACAACTACTCCACACTGTATGTTAAAGTTTGTTCATACGTATAGTGCAGTCACTCCAATCTTGTTTTATCTATTACAACGTGGCTAGAATTCCTTGAGTCACAATATGTATTTTTTTAACGTAAAATATATTTTTGAATAAAATATAAAATTTTTGTAAAATATCAAAATCGTCAAACTATTAAAACAGTAAACAATATAAGCATTGTTTTTCTCGAATAATAAGGTTACATCAATATGATGTGCACAGGCCAATTTCCAGGACTCTACCCGCCTCTTCCAGTCGCAACGCCCTGTATAAAAGCGATCAGTCCCAGCGAAGGATGGACGGCCGGAGGATCGACGGTTATTATAGTAGGAGATAACTTTTTTGATGGTCTGCAAGTCGTGTTTGGCACAATGCTCGTATGGAGCGAGGTAAGATTTCATTTTCAATCAGAGGCGTACTTGTAAAATTTAGTTGTTATGCCCGTTTGTAATTATCAATGATTTAGTACGAGTTTTAGTCAATTTTTTAGGATCCTAAATAAATGATGGATACATACACATTTATCATCAATTTTTCAGTCAATTTTGAAATTTACGAAACTTGTCATATTTTTGTTCAATTTTATGCAATTGGTGACGAAAAATGTATTTCAAAATTAGTGACAAAAAGAATTATTCTATTTATTTAACTGTTATAATAAAAGTTGAAAACATAAATTATAAATTAATTAATTATTATAAATATTAATAACACAATTATTGCAATTATTCAAACGAAATATTTTTTTCATTGCTCGAACTTGCTGTTCTTTGGGAAACAACGCACATTGCATTAGATGTTTCACCTAATATTTCTTTTTATTATTCATGGAATTTGCAACATATCCCTCCGCAACAGAGGTAGATTTCCAACCTCCATGCCTCTTTAATTTTAAAATATCAGCGCCACTGTCTGCTAGGAAAGTGGCAGAGCTTCTTCTGAAGCAGTGGTCATTACATAGAACAGGATTTGAAAGACCAAGAAATTGCGCAATAACTTTTGGCAGACTGCTAAATGTGTTAATTTCCACAGGATTTATGGTACATTTTCCATTCGCATATTTTACAAAAAATCTGTTGTGTTTAAGAACCAGGGGACGCAACTTAATATATTTTCTTGATATTTCAACAAGATTCGTATTTTCAATGTCTCCAGTGGTAATTGCAAACTGCCGTATAACTTTTGTTTTTGAAGGTGGGATATCAACACGAAAATGGCCTTCGTCTATAACATTTTCAACTGGAAGAAATGTCAATTCTGCTTTTCTGCATGCTCCTGCCATTCCAATTATCATTGCAATCTTAGCCATTCAGTATTCTTTGTCATCAGCTTCCACTAAAAATTTGGCAAAATCTTCTTTAATAAAACTTTTGACTTTTTAGCACTTTACCCGTCCGCTTGCCCTCTAATATATGCTACCAGATTTGTATATTTTTTAATATCAATATTCCTTTTCAGATTTAGTTCAGACCTTAACATTGAGTAAAGTGTCCATAATCTGGAAACTTTTAGATCTTTCTTACCCTCAAAATATGCAAGTAAAACTTTCTCATTAACATGTTTAATTTTCTTCTCATCACACCACGTAACAAATTTTTCGTCTGCCAAATCATAAACTGCCTTTGACTTTTTGGGAATTACTGATAATAGAGCATTACCTGCTGCCTCTTCAATATCGCTTGGTAGCTCTTCAGAACTTGAATCACTCATTTTTTAAAAATGAAACTAAAAATATATGAATCTCGCTAAAAACCTTCCGTCTAGACTTCTTTACAAAATGTCAAGCTGACAACTAACATGAAGTAACAGCAACAAACCAAATTTATGTTTTCCAAATTTTTATCAATTATATTAAATTTTATTTTTTTATTACTTTCTTCAAAATTAGCAAAAATCTTGTATGCAATACGTTACGAAATGAAATTTTGTGTAACTTGTGAGTTTTTGCGAAACTCACTTCGTTCGTTCCGCAAAAATCTCACGCATTACACAAAATTAGTGAAGTGAAGTGAAGTGAAGTGAGTTTTTGCGAAACTCACTTCGTTCCTTCCGCAAAAATCTCACGCGTTACACAAAATTAGGCATTTCGTAACTGATGGCATAAATAGCTATTTTTCTTGACAATATTTTAGTGTCCCAAGTTTAGGATTCTAAAAATTTACTAAAACTTGTACTAAATCATCGATAATTACAAACGGTTATTACACACAAATAGTACTATAGTTCATATAATACCCTTCTTGTTAACTTCTAGGCATATTTTTGTATTATTTAACTAAGTATAACAATAAGATTAATATTCACTTTTCATAAAAAAATTATAATTGACCGTAAACAACAAAGTTCAGACCTAACGAGAACTGTCAGTGGAACATAAGAAAAAGACGTAAAGCACATTGCCGCTACGAAAGGTACGTCTGCATCCTACTTTGAATAGTGGTTGCTCACCGTAAATGCTACTTACTGATTTTCTAATATTTTAAAAGGAAAAGACTACGTCCCTGGTCGTTGAGAATAGCAAAAATAAGAAAAGGGAACTTCGAAAATAGGGATACATCAAGAAGGGTCGTAAATACGAAGGCTAAAAATATTTCGTAGGGAGGTATACTTAATGGGTGTATCCATCCACATCCGCGTGTTCACTCTTGATAGTGGGGATCGGAAGATCAATTACGAGGGATATAAGAAAAATTCCATTAATGTACCTTAAATTTGTATTTTTTAATTTGCAGCTAATAACACCGCATGCAATACGGGTTCAAACACCGCCTCGACATATACCGGGAGTAGTGGAAGTTACGTTATCCTATAAATCCAAACAGTTTTGTAAAGGAGCACCTGGCAGATTTGTTTATGTTTGTAAGTATGGAAAATATTTCAAATTAATTTCTATCAGCTGCGTCTTGAAATATTTGTAGTTTTTTCTAATAAATATTAACATTTTACAGCCCTAAACGAACCAACGATAGATTACGGTTTTCAAAGATTACAAAAACTCATACCGAGGCATCCTGGAGATCCCGAAAAGTTACCTAAAGTAAGTTTATTATATTTAATCAATAAATACATCTCTTTCTCCTATAATTATTATTTTTGTTTCCAAATCTTCTTTATCTATTGTTTGTTATTATCGTTCTCTGCTGCTCTATACCATTGATCTCAATGCGTCCTTCCCAATTGTATCAAATCGTCAAGTGGACCATTTCAATACTCTCTCCATCTCTTAAGGTCATTGCTATAAGATCACCTATGGCTCCGTGGCCTGGTGGAGCAAGCGCTAGCAAAATCTAACTCGTGCTAGACTCACCAGAATGCAATGACTAGCCTTTGTGGCGATTAAGGGTGCAATTCGGAATCCTGGGTAACGAAGTAGTGGAGCAGTTTTCCAAGAAAGGAGAATAGTTTATAGACATCTGTAAACCTAACTGAGAATCCGTTTAAATCTGGCAAAGAGTACAATCTCGGACCAGGTGTACAACCATGAAGCAAAGGTCTACTCGAATTAAATACCCAGGCTTGAGGCATCTATCAAAGGACCTTCAAACCTCAAAGTACACATGCACAGGAAGGAGATTAGGTTTGGAATTGGAGGCTAAACCATCATCTGGGCCGAATAGAGGTTAATCGACAGAATATATTCAGTGATAGACTCCGTTTCACATAAAAGAGCCCACTGGAAGTCTAGAAGTTGCGCAGTCGTATGTGCAGCTTTTTCGCGCAACTTTTAGACTTCTAGTGGGAGTCTACTGTGCGCAATGACTGTATTTTGCTGTTTCTGATCTCAATTCCATTCCCATTCTTTCAATAATTTCTCCCTCCCGCTATTCATTTTTGAAAGATTCAATATACCTACACCGAGTGTTACACAATTCCAAACTTGCCAAACTATAAGTAAGTTTGTAATTTTTTTTTGCAGGAAATAATATTGAAGAGAGCAGCAGACTTAGCAGAGGCCTTATACTCGATGCCTCGAAATAATCAGCTAACTTTATCGGCGCCGAGATCTCCGACGATGGGCAACAATGGTATGACTTCCACATTTAATGCGTACACGGGCCAGTTGGCTGTCAGCGTTCAGGACAACGGAAACGGTCAGTGGACAGAAGGTGCTTGTCCTTCCTTGCTTCAGATTTTTGCTTAGTAGATGCTATAGTAAGATATTTATTGTTGAATGTAAAGTACACCTTAGAAAAAAATAATGCTTAAGTGCTGGTCACACTAGTCTGGCTATTCGCCGGTTAGTGTGATCTCCGCTTACGTTTGAATTTATCAAAATACTTTCAATATATATCTCGAATACAAGATAGTAAAAATATGGTTGAGTTAAAAAAGATACCTACTTATAATTTTGATGTAAAAAATTATGGGTCGCTAAATTTTCTCAATATACTGACATGAAATTTCTTACCCTAGGGTTTTTCTTTTAGAAGACTACGGGGGGCGAACACAAAGTAGCAGTGTATCTCCGCGCGGAGGTGGCTACTGTTCTAACGCCTCGACGCCTCATTCTTCGAACGGAGGAGGTTCGTATGCGGGCGGAAGTAGCGGAGGTAACATCAACGGAGGCTACGGTGGAGCTACGCCAACCAGCAGCTCGCAATTATCCAATATGCTACCGGGATCGCCGTCAGCTGGGATTTTTAATTCGGCACCGAGTAAGTTTTTGTAAAAACTATTTAAACCGCAAAATCTTTTTTTTTTTAATATAATTTCAGAATTTATTTTTTACTTTTAATTTTAGTATCTACAGAAGCGTCTCAGTATCATTTCACTTCTAATTATACCAAACACGAAAATGTGGATAAAGAAAAAAGCGCTTTTGCACCAGTTATTAGGGGGGGTGAATCACCCCCTGCACCTGCGCCTGCTCTATTTCATCATCAGTCTATTTCCGGCTGGCATCATTTAGCTGTACAGTGTTAGTATATTTTGTTTTGTGTGTTTGCTTTCCAATTTGTGTGTTTTTTTTGACGTTGGAAGATCAATTTACCTGTTTCTTACGATATCTCAGGATAAGAAAGAGATATCGCCTTGCGGTTTGTAGTGTTTTATTACTAATTTAGTCTACTTTTTAAAGATCGACTTCAATTTGTATGATCCCATTTAAAATTGTTGCGAGAAAACACAATATTAAAAAAAAATAAAACAGCGCCCTCTAGCATTTATGTTATTAAGATTGTTTCATACTTACAAAGGACTATGCTTCCAGCTTATGGAAAATAAAAGACCACACAAATGCGTATATTTTGATACCGACTTATTCGTCTTGAAAAATAGAACATTTGATAACATTGCGCCAATGTTGTGACTTTTATAATTAACTCACAATTAATGATATTATTTTTAAAATCGCTTACGGAGATTGTATGAGTAAGACAGAGAGGAAATACGTAAACAAACCTGTATTACAGATTCCACCAAGTAAAGAGATGAGAAATGAATAAATAAAACCGGACAGGGTTGAACCGACCTAATTTTGTGAGTTAAGTTTTAAGTGTTGTTTTTTCTTTGTAGTGTAGTTGTTGGCAACGGTAACTCTTAAAAAAAATAGGATAGGGATGCGGAAAAGATTTTTTTATATGCTAGATGTTAAATGTCTATTGAGGGGAATCTATCGGCAGCGATTTGACAAAATATCGAAGTATTTTTGGCAAAGAATTTTGAGGTAATGGATGTATTGAAAATTAAGAAAAAAATATATCATGTAGATTAATGTTGAACTTAGAGTTCTCATCGAATAAAAACTTTGAAATGCCTTCCAAATTTTGTTGAAAAAAATACGAATCATGAGGTAATTACACATATTAAGCAAAGTTTGAAGTTTGAGTTTGAATTAAATATGGATTAAATGGAAAAACTAATTGATAAGAAGTCTAATTTGAAGCTTTATGAATACTATATAAGAATCTCAGAATCCTCAAATTACTTATAACCGTACAATTCCTTATTTAAATTCGGTTGCTACCACTAAAATATCGGATAAAAATCCATCTCTCGCATTTCTATCCTTCTATGACTGACATTGTCTCTCTGCTTCGGTAGTCGCGTGCCGTTCCATTGTTGATACAACGCTCGCCGGTCTCGGCGGTCTCCCAGTTCAGTACTGACGAAGCTTATAGAGTAGTACGTGAACCAAAATCCGCTTGGACCGCTTGGCTACCTACATGTTGCGGAGCTTTCATTTTTCTAATAAAATTTTCGTTATGTGAACTTAAACGTGAGGACGTAGGGAAACAAAAAAATATACAAAGCATAATTGTGCAAGGTCGAATTTGGTAGATGCCCCTTAACTTTTAATACAAAAATGCTTGTGAAATGTGTGTAGGTAATGAACCCGACGTGAAGGGTGATACTGAAAGATAATGTATATTCTTAGAGTATCCCCTCTTACGTGCTCCACCTTCCCCCCACAGGCATCGCCTGAGGACCTCATTACCTTCTATCCGCGAAGTGTAGCTGAAAGAAAATTTCTATTTGCCTCAGCCGGTTTTTGGTTTTTATATTTTTTTGGAAGCTAAAGTCGCCTTTTTGTTTTATGAAATTTTTTTGGATGGCCGAAGCTGGGTTTTGTTTAATTTTTATATTTTTTTGATGGCCGAAGCCGGTTTTTGTGTTATATATATATGCTTGTTCAATTGAAACCCATCTTTGGTCAGGTTAGCCTTGGAAACAATTGTAATCATTCAACTGACGTTTTCCAACATTAGTAGTGTATGCAAACGTCACACTGATCTGTTTATTTCGTTTATATTTGACAACGATTTTAAGTATTGTGACTTTGAAGTGGCGTTTGTTGTTAACAATCCGTCCAAATGTGATAATGCTCGGCCTCATGTTGCCAACGTAGTGGAAGAAAATCTGCAACGAAAGAAATGGAGGATATTAGAGCATTCACCCTATAGTCCCGATTTATCGCCTAGTTCAATCAGCAGCGGGCGGCGTTCTGAAACCCCTCTTCTTGAAGATCGTTTAATTCCTCACAACGCCGAAATCCTCACTGCATTTTCTTAGTTTCTAATACTTGACTTTAAAAAACCTCTAAATTGAATACGCATACTTCTAGCACACAGATCGATTATTTATTAAAACTGTTCATTTGTAGTTAAAACTTGTTAGTCTACAATTAGATGGATACGCCCTTTTCTTTCATACTCCTTTTACCTGTCGGGGATCTGTCAGGTATAAATATTTGCAAATATTCATCGTATGTACAACTATATTCACAAGTCCGACTCTGTTTCACCGCAGCTGGTGGTGTCCTATTGAATGGTTAGACTATGTAATTGAATCGAAAATTTCTGACAAATAAACTGATTTTAG